>JABUQX010061533.1:20000-40516 GCA_015478945.1 Trachelipus rathkii
ATCCCCCTACAACACTCAATAAACTAATTCCCCTATAATTCCTACAGTTACCCTTATCCCCCTTACCCTTATATAAGGGTACTATTACTGTTCTCCTCCAATCCCTCAGAATAAATTCTTATATGTTGCTAATTTATGCACTAACCTTGCTGGCTTCACTAAATTCTCTTTTTCTCTAATATCTTAATGAGGACTCACTTTCTCTTCTTTTCCTTTCTCTAGGATCACTATTCTGGGTAGGTGGGGTGGGAGGGGGACCGTAGGGCTATAGCTCCCTCCCGAAATTTTGATAAAATAAAAATGTCCTAAAAATTTTCAAATTAAAGGTAAATAATTGAGTAAAAACGGAGAAAAATCTGTACTCGGAAACTTTCAGCTTCCTTCATCTTGGTAAATGTACACAACATATTAGACCTTTTCTTAAATTTTAACCTTACATTGTCAACATCAGTAAATGGTAATTTTTTAATGTAATATAACTTCAACAGTTCGCCGCGTTGACTTAAAAGTTACACATCAGAATTTTTTTTTAATTTTCAACAAACTATTTCAAAGTTCTGAAATCATTCAACGATGCCAAATAAGACTTCTGCTTCTTAATGTTAAGTGCCAAAACAACGAGTGCCACTGTTCACTTAGATACATATATTTTAGTCTTTGGAGTTTATTTTCTCCAGTTATGTTGAAAGTGCTAAATTTTGAACTTTGTCATTTTTCTATCATTTGAGTCATCTATTGTAGTAGACGGTTACCATTGAGCCTTTAAATCTATTACTAATGTTGTACCCAGGGTTCTGTTTTACCTCTTATCCTAATTCTATTATTCATTAGAGACTTATCTGTTCACCTACCCACTTTTATATCGATGACTGCACTATACTATTTTCATTTTTAAAATCAACTTACCCAGCAGCAAATAGTGAGTGCCTGGAAGGTGACCTCCAAACAACTGACTTCTTATCTCGTAATCTAATTAAAACAGGAAAACATTTTTGTTTTCTCGCATAAAGCTCAACTCCCTCCCACTCAACTGTAACATACTTGTAGACACGCAACTCGAGCCTTCCTGACACATCTCTTTTTACTCCTGATCTTCAAGGATCACATTGTTTCTCTTTTTAATCAATGGAGTTCTCGAGGAGCTTGGAGAACATATTCGATCATGAAAGTAGCTTCTGTTTATGGTCATCGTCTGTCATTGTATGGAGCAGACTCACATATTTGTGGTAGTTCCTCTTACATATCTATTCTTGAAATAATAGAATTTACTGCTTTTCGTCTTACCAATTTATCTGGTCATACTGACACTCTCCACTCTCCTTTCTATCGGCCGAACCCTTGCATTATTTTTCTTACAAATGAACAAGGTCAAGAACTTTTTCCCTCTTCTTTTCTTCTTTCATACTTAACACACTTTCAGATGTTGTGTATTGAAACATTTTCGGACTTGATACAAAATATGGTTTCAAGAGGTGCTTCCTCTATAGTGTGTTGGAAGGGCACATTCTTTTCTAGTAGTGGTATCAAAAAATTTATGAAAATGTTTATTTATATGCCCATAAACTCGAATTTCTTGTACATACGATAAATTGAGAATTTATAAGCAACAAGCTCCCATCTTGCAGTCATGTAAGAAAGAAATCATTATGTTCGTACTATGATAATATTAAATAATCATGTTAAATAAATTCATGTTAGATTATTGCACATTTTTTCCTTGTATAATTTTTTTTTGGTCGAAACGCTTTCAGCCGCAACAGGTTTTTGTAAATATTTTTTTGGGGGGAAGATATTGTAGAAGGTTCGTATTACTCATAAACCAAAAACATTCATTTCATCCACCATATTTGCTTTATTTGAACATTTATGGTAATGTATACTTTTTTAATATAAATTTTGGATAAATTTCGACACCATAGTTTGTTTATATTCCATTCAGAATACATTGGGTTCATATGCGGTTGATAACAGTGTGTGGGAAAAGCAATACTGAGGTCATTGAGAATGACATAGGATGGTTGTGGTGCTTTGCCCACCCCTGAGAAAAGGTTCACCGCTCATGTTCATAAAATACATGAATAATTTCTTTTTTGCCCTGCAGTGTATTTCATGGAAATTAATAATAATAATAATAATAAATAAATGAATAAATGATTAATAATAATAATTATTATTTATTATTATTATTATTATTATTATTATTATTATTATTATTATTATTATTATTATTATTATTATTATTATTATTATTATTATTATTATTTGCAGGTTATCGATTTCAGCAGTTGTGATGTCATATTTGCAAAATCCACAACCTATGACTCCTCCTTGGTCGAACATATAAACTGACCATATAGTAATCTTTAAAATTATATATATATATATATATATAGTATATATATTATATATATATAGTATAGAGAGAAGAGTAGTATATATATATATATATATATATATATATATATATATATATATATAGTATATATATATATATATATAATAGTATATATATATATATATATATATATATATATAGTATAGTATAGAAAGCCTACTTTTTCTGTGAGTAGTGAGAGAGAGAGCAGAGAATAAATATATATATATTAAGCCTTTATGTAACATATATATATATATATATATATATATATATATATATATATATATATATATATATATATATATATATATATATATATATATATATATATATATATATATGATATAAGTATATATATATATATATATATATATATATTGGATCTTAGGCTGGGGAGGGGGAGGGACTATTCTTCTATCTTATGTCATGTTCTTCACTGAGACTGTTTTACATGTGTATGTTGCAGCACCACGCCCAATCTGAGGAAAGGATATAGAGAAGTATATATATATATATATATATATATATATATATATATATATATATATATATATATATATAAGGTTACATATATATATATAAGCAGCATATATATATATATATATATATATATATTTTTATTTTTATTTTCTATTATGAGCTTAAATTTATAGATTTCTAAAGCTTTTCATTTTTTCCTTAAACTTTGTAAGAATTACATTGATTGATGTATGTCAGTTAAATTTTTTATTATTATTATTATTTTAAATATGTAGAAATTGTCTTTTTAGGTTCAAAACCTTTTTTCATTAATGTTTTATAACAATTTGACTTTTGGTTTCTTAATCAAAAGTTTTAAAATTATAATTTGTAACGTCAGTTCTTGGTATTTTTTTCTAATATGCAACGTAGATTTTTATCAATGATCTCACTGCATAGAACTTTTTTTAATTTTGCGAATATTGTATGTCGTTCATTGTAATTGAGGTTGAAATGAAATGGTATGTAAAAGAAAGTTATTCTTTTGTTGTGGGGGAGGGTGGAGGGACGGGTTTAGGGACGGTTTTATCATCTATTTAATAATAGTAAATTCATTTGAGAAGTGTATATTTCTTTTATATCTCTTCCGGTGGGCAAAGTTCAGAGGTCAACCAAATTAGGTCAGGTCAACCAAATTTCACTGAAGTTGGTAAAATTCCAGAAATAAGGTTAATTTAAAGGCCGACATGCCCCAATGCACGACCTTTGAAAGTATGCAAGTCAAATTAATGAAGTTGGAAGAATATATAAAAAGAGTGTGTTCCAGATTGAGCATAGATTTCTAAATTATTATTTGCAGCGAGAAAGTTGAGCAGAGAAAAGATGAGATTGTGTAGAAAAGCATTAGAAAGAATAGTCGCACGAGGTCTCCTTGGAGGTGGTGTTGATGCATGCCTGGAGAGTTCAGAAGAGCTGTATCCATTGTAATAGAAATAGCATAAGGAGAGTGATGTAACGATTCGAAGGGCAGAAAGAGACTGGAGAGAGAGAATGAAAGTAGGTGTTGATAAGACGAATAGCTCTAGACCCAACCTCCAGACTAGCTTTGTGAGTCGAACTACCCCAGATATGTGAGGCCTACTCCTTAAAGGGGCTTATGACACCCCCTATAAAGAGCAAGGAACTATGGTTGCTTGAGGAAATTCTGAAGTCTCTGCAGAGCACCCAACAACATAAAATCTTTGACTTGTCTTTAATTTGAAAAACTGTAACCATTTCTTTTTTAAGGTTTAAATTGGGCATATTTAAATGGGTGAAGATAACTGACATAAAGGCTAATTTAACTAACTAGGAAATAAAAAAAAATCTGTCAAACGGTCACTGAGGTGAAACTGCTTCTGCATGAGGAATAATATTTCGCCTCTCAATTCTCAAAAACGAGACAAAACTTGACAAAACTTTACCTCGTGATTGCCAACAAACTTCATAGTGTAGCAAAATTTGGTGGTGTTCACTGTTTATACCTTTGCAAAGCTATTAAAAAACTTTTGAATTTAGGTATCGATTTAGTTTTAATAAAATTGACAATTTTGACATTCATTTAAGGTCTCTGCTTTAGCTTTCCTGGTATCTTCTTAGCAACCAGAGCTTCTCTATGTATATGGAGCTTTAGTACCAAGTCCCCGATGGTATGATTCCCATAATTCGTGCTACATGTCCTGTAATTAAGCTTTCCGGACATTGCTCTTGCTCCGTGAGATGTTAAACTCGTTTTGTTAAATATTTCTTTGATTAGTTGCAGTGTACATCAACGAGAAAATGAACAGTATATCTTCGAAACACATTTCTCTTGTGCTCGTATCTAACATAACAGGGTTGCTTTATTTGTTAATTATGTCTGTGCTTTCTCACACTTGCAGTGCGAAGTAAGGGTACATGCGAAATCTTTAATAATTCTTCCTTGATATTGGCTGATAAACCATCTATTCGCATAACTGTGTCATTTGACAACGGTATTAATAAAAGGTCCTTTGTAGCTCTCTCGTTGATCACTGCGAAAACTATGGTTTTTACAACGGGTAATTTAAGTATTTCTGCTATTGTGTTCAGTTTTCTGAAAAACTTCGAATGAAATATCCAACATATTTTCATTGTTACAACAAACTTAGTCTTTTATACTATTTTCTTACTTTTCCGAAGCTCATGCTCCTTACTTTTGAAAATGTTCTTTTTGTTTAGTAACGAATTGCCTTCACACTTTTGATAGTTACAAAGCCGGGTCAATGGGGAGGCCAAGCGGGCGGCTACACACTGGGTGTCGGGTGCCCAATACCTTCCTCCTGCTGTACGCCTGGGCCATTTCCCTGCTACTGATTTCTCCATCTCATTACGCCGGGGTTTCCTCTCTGGCTGGCAATCATGTTGGGCGGAGGATGCTCGTGGCGCCAAACTACGGAACGTCAAACCCGTCATTGGCCGGTGGTCTTCATCTAGTAGGAGGAGTCGCCTCCTGGAGGTGGTCCTGGCTCGATTGCGTCTGGGTCATACCAATCTCACCCATGGATTTCTTATGTCGCAGGGGGTTCCCCCGACCTGTCCATTTTGCTCCTCCAATTGTCCTCTCACAGTCGTTCATCTCTTTGTGGATTGCGTGGCCATCTCGACCCTTAGAACCAAGTTCTTCCCTGACGTGCTAACTATACCTCTTCAGCATCGCCTTCAGCACATCTTATCCGAATCATCTCACTTTCGTAGTGATCGCGTTTTTGCCTTCCTATTGGAACTGAACATCTTGTATAAGATCTAACCATCTCAGCCTTGTTCCTCTTTCGTTCCGTTAGGGATTTTCCCTGTCGTTAGTTTACTAACACGGTATAGCCGCATTCTTGTGTGCTGTGGAGGTACCTGTACATCGACTCAAAAAAAAAAACATTTGACAATATCTCTTAAGACTCGCACACCACACACACACGCGCGCGCGCCCACACACATACTATGATAGTTGTTTGTCTTCTGGACCTGTACACGTGAAGCTAACCGACAGATGCTCCTTGCTATAATGGTGACACTTTTTAGGATGATGCAAGAAGCTTCATTTTCCTTTAAGTAGGATGCACTCTTAACAATTCTTTTTCTTTTAACTTCAGTAAATGCTGTTACAAAAATCGCTGTAATCGTTCACTTGCATGTCCTGACACTGAATGACTAGTCATTGACTACGTCTCTCTCTCTCCCGAGGCTTCTGACTGTCTATGCCAAAGCAAGTAATGTTACAGATAATGTATTTTTGTACCAACGGCTAGACTCTAGACTAGAGGAAAGAAATATGATAAATATTCATTATAGCCTTTTTTTCGCTATAGTGCTAAATTATATACTTTCCCTCTCCAAAAAATACCGGTTACATATATATATATATATATATATATATATATATATATATATATATATATTTATATATATATATATATATATATATATATATATATATATATATATATATATATATATATATATATATATATACTTTTTCTTTCACTCTTTCATCTTTCTCTATATAATATAAACTTTATCGAAAACGACTATTATGCATTTTTCATGCCGTTGGCGCATAAGCGAACAATTGTCAAGGTAATTCGAGAATAGTTGTCATTCTGCTGACATTTAATTCATTTTTTTTCATAAATCCTTAAAAGTTATCTTTCAATTTTAACTGCAAAAGGTCAAAACGCTTGTCGAAGCCTTCGGGAATCCCTAAGAGTCGCGAACTACAAGTCCAGAACCGCTGCTTTAGACGATTGCAGAGCTAAATCTTTTCCCACCTTCAACTCGTATGTATAATTGATTCTCTCTCTCTCTCTCTCTCTCTCTCTCTCTCTCTCTCTCTCTCTCTCCCCCTGTGTTTTTTCCTTTCTCTCTCTCTCTCTCTCTCTCTCTCTCTCTCTCTCTCTCTCTCTCTCTCTCTCTCTCTCTCTCTCTCTCTCTCTCTCTCTTTATCTCAGTCTCTCCCTCTCTCTCTCTCTCTCTCTCTCTCTCTCTCTCTCTCTCTCTCTCTCTCTCTCTCTCTCTCTCTCTCTCTCTCTCTCTCTCTCTCTCTCCTACACACACACGTCTTGAAAGGGTGGAGTCGTGTGTTTTATCCACTTGGCCCATCAAACCATCATCAAACTCTTACTATTTTTATCTATTCTCTCCAGTGAATAATCTGGATATTGATCTGCATGTCAGTATTGATTGTGCGAACTCGTCAGTCAGTCTTATTTTTAGGATGTCTCCCTTTGATATAATATAATATATATATATATATATATATATATATATATATATATATATATATATATATATATATATATATATATATATAAAAATATATCTATAAAATATATATATATATATATATATATATATATATATATATATATATATATATATATATATATATATATATAATATATATATATATATATATATATATATATATATATATATATATATATATATATATATATATATATATATATATATATTCCCACAAATTAAATAATTATTTTATTCAGACTTCTAGTTGGGCTATCGTTGCTAAAAAAAAAAAAGTAACTTAGTCACTACAGTGAGTCACTTACTCTTAACTTCGCTACATGCAGCTTCTCAACTTCATCGTAACGAAATGTAACGGAAGTTGAAGTTACTCGTTACTCCGTTGCTTTTATTATAATAAGATTATTTAGGGAGGTTTAAGATTATTATTATTATTATTATTATTATCATTATTATTATTATTATTATTATTATTATTATTATTATTATTATTATTATTATTATTAACTGGAAATAGATGACCAAATAGTGATCAAACAAGCAGCACAAGATCGATGAATACCGCTACTTTGCTACCGAAGGAGGAGCAAACATAGCAGTTAAAGGTACCCCACATACAGAAATGTCTTTTGCGACTATTTAAGACCATACGGTGGCCAGAATTTTGCTTCGAAAGTATATCAAGTTTTCACGTTTGTGCTATATAGATAGTCTGAAGAATAAAAGGTCTGACCCTTAGTGTATCAAACTGGATTAACAAATACTGTATAGAAGAAATCTCACCTATGTTAGCCACCCTTTGTAAAGCCAATCTACGTAGCACAAAATCCATTACACTAGACAAATTATACGAGTATATATATATATATATATATATATATATATATATATATATATATATATATATATATATATATATATATATATATATATAACTATACTATATATATATATATATATATATATATATATATATATATATATATATATATATTTAGCAGCTTTATCAGCCGCCAAATGCTATCGACATACTGAGAGTTCCAGCGGAGAATACTGTCTGAAGAAGCTAGCTGAATAAAAAGCACCCAGCTAGTTGACTTCAAGCCAATATGAAAACGAAAACACATTAAAACTATAAAAAATATGTATGTTTATAATATGTTAGTAATTAGTAATTACTCCTTCAGTATCTATCGATTGATGAATCTTTTTTTTTTTTTTACAGTTTTTCTACTAATAAACCCTTAAAAACGTCGTCTGGCAAACATCGGTTCAGTTTTTTACTTCGCCAAGATTTAGGGGGGGGGGCAAGTGCCCCCCCTCTGCCTACGCCCATGGTAGGAATAGTAATAATTTTTCATAAATTTTTCTCGAATATATTCATAAAGATTGCAAGAAATAATAATAATAAAATAATAAAAATAAAAATAATAATAATAATAATAATAATAATAATAATAATAATAATAATAATAATAATAACAATAATAATATCCCTAACATATTAAGCCTATCAGACATATAATTTAGGCTTTGACCTAGCATAGTGGTCGGCAAACTCATTAGTCAATAGAGCCAAATATCCAACAGTACAAAGATTGAAATTTCTTAATTTGAGAGCCATATTTTTTAAACTTAAATTAACTATATAGGTAGGTACATTGCTATTAACTTAATTAAGGTACTCCTAAGCCGGACAGAGGCAGGTGGAATTGCCAACCGCAGGGCCCGGGTGCTGATTTTAACTACAATTCTTGTCTTTCCTGCGGGGGCACACGCTCGGAAGTAATACATTGTAGAACACGATGCAAAGATACGACTTGACGATACGCGTTGACATTTAATCTTTCTGGAAATGTTTTCTCATTAAGTCGCTTCAGAGCACTCTCCTAAAGATAAAGACACATAAACACGTAAAAATAGAAATAAGAAAACCAGTCATCACGAAGTTTTAATCGCACGTGGTATTTTGTGGAAGAGTCACACTCAATTTGCCGACCGCTGACCTAGCAGATACTTTTGCCGCTTGCCAAAGAATACTTCCAAAGCGTAAATACCTTAATTAATACTTAATAGTATATTATTGTAAAAATAATAGGATATACCAACTTACAGTTTTAATACAAATATGTATATTTTTATAAATTACAACGCTTATTAGGCCTACTTCTTATATTTTCACTAGTCACAAAAGAAGCAAGTTCAAGTAACGAACGAAAGAAGTTAATGACTCATTGAACGGGCAACAGTCACTATCTTTTTTTCTTCAGCGAACCAATAAGAAATGAGAATACAGCATAAGAAAAACATGTTAAACATTACTAAACGGGATAATAACTGTGTAAGAATAAACACATTTTGAGCCACTGAGAGGAGCGTTTAGGAAATTTTGGAAAAAAAAGTTTATCTGTTATCGAAATCAAATCTAATACAATTTAAAATCTGATAAGAAAATATTTTATAAACTCGTAAATTAAGGTAATGGTTAACGGATGTAGGGGAAAATTTTAACTCGTTAACGTTAATTCACAAATGTAACTCGTTAATAGTTCGTTACTTCTTTTCGAAATTAACGAAAGCGTTAAAAGTTAACGAAAAAATTAACGAAGTTAATTAACGCATTAACGCGTTTATTTTACCCTTTATATATATATATATATATATATATATATATATATATATATATATATATATATATATATATATATATATATATATATATATATATAATATATATATAATAATATATATAATAATATATATATATCGATCCACCGTGTTACCCTCTGAAAAGGGATACAGCATGTTAAAAGGTATATATATATATATATAACAATATATATATATATATATATATATATATATATATATATATATATTATATATATATATATATATATATATATATATATATATATATATATATATATATATATATATATATATATATATATTATGGCGTAGTGCAGGAAGCTGCTAGCACCACTGACGATTCCTATAAGCGCTTCCGGGAAGAAACGCTACTTATCGTGACAACGCTTCATCTCTTCAACATCTAATATCCCTCTATTGAAGATGGTTACCACCAAGATCGAAATAACCCTTCAGTAATATAATAATATTAATAATAATATATATATATATATATATAATATATATATATATATATGTAATAATAATAACAACAACAACTACTAACAATATCATAATATACTATATATATATATATATACTATATATATATATATATTAGGCGACGTCACACTATGATAACTTAGGGTCGTTCAAGGGTCAACTCAGTCGCTACAGACAATATATATATATATATAGTAATATATATATATATATATATATATATATATATATATATATATATATATATATATATATATATAACTAATATATATATATACTATATATATATATATATATATAATATATATAATGTATAATATATATATATGTATATAACATAATATATATATATATATATAATAATATAATAATAATAATAATAATAATAATATATAATAATAATATAATATATATAATATATATAAAATATATAATAATAATATAATAATAATAATATATATATATATATAATAATATATATAATAATAAATAATAATAATATATATATATAATAATAATAATAATAATAATAATAATATATATAATAATATATATAATATAATATGAAATATATATAATGTAATAATATATAATATAATAATAATATAATAATATATAATATATATATATATATAATATAATATAATATATGCTATATAATAATAATATATATATATAATAATATATATATATTATATGTAATAATAATAATAATATAATAATAATAATATAACATAATTAAAATAATAATAATAATAATATTAATAATAATAATAATATATATATATATGTATATAATAATATAATATAATAATAATAACATATATATATATATATATATATATATATATATATATAAGTCTATTTACTGACGACGAAGCAGTAATATATGTAATATATATATATATATATATATATATATATATATATATATATATATATATATATATATATATATATATATATATATATATATATATATATATATATATATATATATAGACCTATATATATATATATATATATATATATATATATATATAATATATATATATATATATATATATATATATATATATATATATATATAAGAGATTCTTTCACTCCGTAAAATCTATTCAATATATATATATATGTAATAACCCTTTGACGAGTTAATACAGTGATAATGAAAAGGAGTAATTACTTTTATTCTTTTATTCCTAAGACTAATTAAATCACATAGTAGGTAATGATATCAATGTAAGAACAATTTAAAATGCAATCAATTTGTTGTTCAACACAATAGGCTAATTCACAGTCATTAATAAAATTGGTGAAAGTTAATATAACAAGTCCCTACAATCAAACACAATTTTCCGGTTCTTTTAACAAGCCGAAGCTTAAAAATGCGACTTCTCTTCTAGTATCTTGAAGCCTAACTGCCTTCCTTCCCTCGAAATGCCAGACATTTCGCGGGCAGCATTGCAGTGACTCACTCTCACAAAAATAGTGCCATACGAAAGGTTGTTAAATATTTTCCATATATAATAAAATTAATAGTAAAATTTGATATACAGAGCAACTATGAGAGGTGTACATAATTATTGTGAGGGCAAGAGAAATTCTGCCTTCACAAGGTTTTTTTTTTTTTTTTTTTAGTAATAATTTGACATTATTATTACGAGACACAAATTCTATTCTTACAATACATTGTTACAAAATACATAAAAGACCTTCTTAATCCCCACCTCGGGGGTTTGACTATTTCAACTCATCTATTACAACCCTTCCTGTGACATTTTGTAAGGAACATGCGGGAATTTATTACTACTATTAGTGTTTGGCAGCATCGTTTCGTCTATAGTATTAGATAGAGGAAAGAAGGATTTTTTTTTTGGAAGGATAAAGTGTCAATTCAACTACTGTCTAATTCTAAGAGTTGCATGCAGAACTAAAAAGCTCCCCCTTTTCCTCTCTTTTTTTTTTTTTTTATTATCTATATATATAAATTTTTTTTTTTTTTTTTTTTTTTATTTAACCTTATTTTTCTCTTGGGTTTCAGCGTCCCTGTCGGTTATGTTATGAAAAATTCTTACATTTCTTAAATTTTCCACTGCCTCTTTCCCATGCTTTAAAATATAAACGTTATTCTTTTTTATTCGTAGCACCCTGAAGGGTCCTGAGTATCTCTCTGACAGTTTCCCTACATTGTACTGTTGATTTCTCACCAACACGGCCCTTGCCTTGTGGAGATCTTTCGGGATAAATATATTTTTATTTTTATATACAACATGTGGTGCCAAAGGCCTACGCATTAAGGCCACTAATTTCTTCAAATAGGCGCTTTGACTGACCGTGGCACTGAGTGCCTCCTTCTGTAACAAGCTTCCTGGCACTGATAGATTCTGGCCGAACATAAGCACACTGGGAGTAACCCCTTGGTCATTTAGAGGACTAATTCTCAAACAGTATAGTGCCCAAGGCAAAATTTCAGGCCATTTTAACCCTTCATTTTCCCCATCATTAATCATACACCTTAGCGTCACTATGAGAGCTTGGTTCAAATTTTCCACTAGGCCATTCACGTTTGGTGAGCTAGCCGTTGTGAAAATTTTATCTATGCCGAGTAGGTTACATACGTCATTAAATAATTTGGCAGTGAATTGGCTTCCTCGATCTGAGATGAGTCTTTTTATTGAGCCACAAAACGGAAAAATTTCGCTCACTAACACATTCAACACCGAGTCGACTGTCGCCTGCCTAAGAGGGTAGGCGAAGGGATACTTACTAAATCTATCAATAAAAACAAGCAGATAATTGAACCCCATACTATACGGAAACTTACATAAATCCACATGGAGAGTGTCAAACTTCTCCGAGACTTCCTTAAATCTGCCGAATTCTGGAGATATCCTTCTAACACTCTTATTTTTTTGACAGACATCACAACTCTGTATAAATTTTTTTACTCTACTATGCATAAATCTGAAGGCAAAATCCGCTTTCAGAATAATCAAAGTCCGTTTAATTCCCAAGTGATTTGTATTATGTATTTTCTCTATGACATCATCCACCAGATTTTCCGGTACTAATATTCTAGCTGTGCCCGTAGAGATATCAACCGCCAAAGACAGCTCCTCGCCCCGATGGATGAATTCCTTGTAACAGGCCTTTAACCCACTAGTTTTCAGCCCCTTTATTAGGTCTCTTATATAACCATCAGTCTCCTGTTCTATAGCTATCTCTTTGAAATCTACACCATCCTGCATTTTCTTTATCATTCCACTTAACCCTTTTTTACTGTAAGTTATAGTATTTATTACAAAATCCTCAAAGTCATTATCATTACCAGCTTCGCTACTATTATCATTGCCACTATTATTATTATTACTACTACTACTAATACTACTACCACTATCGCTTTTACTATTATTATTATTACTACTACTACTACTACTACTACTACTACTACTACTACTACTATCGCTTTTATTATTATTATTATTATTATTATTATTATTATTATTATTATTATTATTATTATTATTATTATTATTATTACTTTCATTATTATTATTATTATTATTATTATTATTATTATTATTATTATTATTATTATTATTATTATTATTATTATTATTATTATCCTCATTATTATTATTATTATTATTATTATTATTATTATTATTATTATTATTATTATTATTATTATTATTATTATTATTATTATTATTATTATTATTATTATCCTCATTATTATTATTATTATTATTATTATTATTATTATTATTATTATTATTATTATTATTATTATTATTATTATTATTACTTTCATTATTATTATTATTATTATTATTATTATTATTATTATTATTATTATTTTTACTCTTATTATTATTATTGTTATTATTATTATTTTCGGTTTTATTATTACTATTATTATTGTTATTATTATTACTACTTTCGGCTTTATTATTACTATTATTATTATTATTATTATTATTATTTTCATTATTATTACCGCTTTTGTTATTATTTTTATTATTATTATTATTATTATTATTATTATTATTATTATTATTATTATTATTATCATTATTTTTATTATTATTATTATAATACTCCAGTAAGTCTTTTTCTTTTAACGTGCGATTTAAAGGGCTTAACCCTTCCACTACGGAATTCAGAGAATTCCATCCACTAAACTCCTCCTCCAGTTGTAACTCCGTCTCCATAGTATTTTGTTTTGGCCACGCCCACTCCCCATTTTCTATACAAGCCAGTTGCAATTGCAACTCCCCAGCCTCTAGGATTTTATCTCTTTCGTTAGCCAATTCTGTTAAAATTATCGCCAATTTATTTTTAGCCTTAGAGACCAATTTAAATTCAACGTCAAAATTTGCAATGGCATTCAATAAATTTACCTCTCGAATATTATGAATTTTTTCGGCACTCTTTTTCATATAAGCTGTGATTAACCCACTGTTGCTAGTACAGACAGTGATTCTCTTATTGGCAATTAAGTAAGCATATTTTTGTAAACTGTTTTTGACGCATAAGAGCTCCTTAACCAGCTGTGGTAGGGCCACTTCTGCCTCGGTGAGTATGGTACTATAAAGCGCGAAAATCTTTGTTTGATTATCTTCTTCTCCCATCAGCGCACTAGCTATAGTGAGTTCGCTTACCTTCGTGTATACTAGTAACTCAGTTCCTTCATCAGGGAACGACAACAGGGTGGCACTCACCATTGCCGCTTTAGCTTCTAGGTCGGCTTCCACCCCCCAAGAAATCTTCTTATTGGAGGCGGGTTTTCCTTTCAACATTTTCGTTAGGGGTTGCAACAATTGAGCCGCCCCTACTATATTGATTCGGCAGAAGTTATATAGACCGAGGAAAGCCCTAAGTTGTTTGATAGTTGTTGGCCTTGCAACATTCACCACTGCAATCACCAACGTGTAAGGGGGTTAACCCCCCTTACTATAATAATTATGTATACTACCATTGTAATGATAGAAATCTTTCGCTCTTCTATAAGTCATGTTGGGGGGGGGGGAGAAAAAAATCTGTTACGAACGTATAATTTAAATTTTAAATCTTGTGAAAGGCCAGTCGCAAAAGCGACGCCTAAGAAAGATTCTTAGGGTTAAAGAATCCTGGGAATAAAAAGCAGTCGGTCTTGAGTTAGAGAAGAGAAGACACGCGTGAGGGTGCCGGCATGGCAAGCCGGCACCTTCAAATTATATTAAAACATTCCTTAATATACCGATTTTAATTGTGAACTTTTACTGTGATTCGTGAGAGACAATATTAATTAATCGAAGCCCCATGTGAAAGAAGAAGGGGCAATTAAGAAAGACGGCGCAATAAAAAGCCAGCTAATTATAATCCGATTAACCTGTCTCCATTACCCTAACGATCATTCCTGAAATTGTATTGTTTATCATCATAAAATCATTGACAATTGCTTGTGCAATCACTAAATTAACTAGTTTAAGAAAATAAAAATAAGAAGTAATAATCATCTTTTATATTCCTAGTGTCTAACTAAATCTATTGGCACAAAGTGGTAGACCCCAGACTAACCGAACATTATCAAACCCTAATTACCTTCTAATGGAACAGTCATCAAGATAATTAACGGTGATTAAAAGTGCATGAAAAGAGTGAAAGTCCAATCAAGAAAGAAAACAACAAAAATTAAAATCACAGTGAGACGACAGTTTAGCAGAGTCAAGAATCTTAACCCTAACGTGAAAAATCTCATATTTCGGATCCAAACGGAAAACGGGGGAGTGTACTCCAATTTTTCTTCAAGATCCCCCCGCTCACTCCCAACCTTACTACAGCAAGCAGAGAAAAAGAGCTTTTTATTGAGCCACAAAACGGAAAAATTTCGCTCACTAACACATTCAACACCGAGTCGACTGTCGCCTGCCTAAGAGGGTAGGCGAAGGGATACTTACTAAATCTATCAATAAAAACAAGCAGATAATTGAACCCCATACTATACGGAAACTTACATAAATCCACATGGAGAGTGTCAAACTTCTCCGAGACTTCCTTAAATCTGCCGAATTCTGGAGATATCCTTCTAACACTCTTATTTTTTTGACAGACATCACAACTCTGTATAAATTTTTTTACTCTACTATGCATAAATCTGAAGGCAAAATCCGCTTTCAGAATAATCAAAGTCCGTTTAATTCCCAAGTGATTTGTATTATGTATTTTCTCTATGACATCATCCACCAGATTTTCCGGTACTAATATTCTAGCTGTGCCCGTAGAGATATCAACCGCCAAAGACAGCTCCTCGCCCCGATGGATGAATTCCTTGTAACAGGCCTTTAACCCACTAGTTTTCAGCCCCTTTATTAGGTCTCTTATATAACCATCAGTCTCCTGTTCTATAGCTATCTCTTTGAAATCTACACCATCCTGAATTTTCTTTATCATTCCATTTAACCCTTTTTTACTGTAAGTTATAGTATTTATTACAAAATCCTCAAAGTCATTATCATTACCAGCTTCGCTACTATTATCATTGCCACTATTATTATTATTACTACTACTACTACTACTACTACTACTACTATCGCATTTACTACTACTACTACTACTACTACTACTACTACTACTACTACTACTATCCTTTTATTATTATTATTATTATTATTATTATTATTATTATTATTATTATTATTATTATTATTACTTTCATTATTATTATTATTATTATTATTATTATTATTATTATTATTATTATTATTATTATTATTATTATTATTATTATTATTATTATTATCCTCATTATTATTATTATTATTATTATTACTTTCATTATTATTATTATTATTATTATTATTATTATTATTATTATTATTATTATTATTATTATTATTATTATTATTATCCTCATTATTATTATTATTATTATTATTATTATTATTATTATTATTATTATTATTATTATTATTATTATTATTATTATTATTATTATTATTATTACTTTCATTATTATTATTATTATTATTATTATTATTATTATTATTATTTTTACTCTTATTATTATTATTATTATTATTATTTTCGGTTTTATTATTACTGTGTGTGTTATTATTATTACTACTTTCGGCTTTATTATTACTATTATTATTATTATTATTATTATTATTATTATTATTATTATTATTTTCATTATTATTACCGCTTTTGTTATTATTTTTATTATTATTATTATTATTATTATTATTATTATTATTATTATTATTATTATTATTATCATTATTTTATTATTATTATTATAATGCTCCAGTAAGTCTTGTTCTTTTAACGTGCGATTTAAAGGGCTTAACCCTTCCACTACGGAATTCAGAGAATTCCATCCACTAAACTCCTCCTCCAGTTGTAACTCCGTCTCCATAGTATTTTGTTTTGGCCACGCCCACTCCCCATTTTCTATACAAGCCAGTTGCAATTGCAACTCCCCAGCCTCTATGATTTTATCTCTTTCGTTAGCCAATTCTGTTAAAATTATCGCCAATTTATTTTTAGCCTTAGAGACCAATTTAAATTCAACGTCAAAATTTGCAATGGCATTCAATAAATTTACCTCTCGAATATTATGAATTTTTTCGGCACTCTTTTTCATATAAGCTGTGATTAACCCACTGTTGCTAGTACAGACAGTGATTCTCTTATTGGCAATTAAGTAAGCATATTTTTGTAAACTGTTTTTGACGCATAAGAGCTCCTTAACCAGCTGTGGTAGGGCCACTTCTGCCTCGGTGAGTATGGTACTATAAAGCGCGAAAATCTTTGTTTGATTATCTTCTTCTCCCATCAGCGCACTAGCTATAGTGAGTTCGCTTACCTTCGTGTATACTAGTAACTCAGTTCCTTCATCAGGGAACGACAACAGGGTGGCACTCACCATTGCCGCTTTAGCTTCTAGAAACGCTCGCTCGGCTTCTACCCCCCAGGAAATCCTTTTATTGGAGGCGGGTTTTCCTTTCAACATTTTCGTTAGGGGTTGCAACAATTGAGCCGCCCCTACTATATTGATTCGGCAGAAGTTATATAGACCGAGGAAAGCCCTAAGTTGTTTGATAGTTGTTGGCTTTGCAACATTCACCACTGCATCGATTTTCTCCTTACTAGGCTTAACCCCCTTCTCGCTAACATTGAAACCTAGAAAGTCCGTTTCTTCGACTGCAAGTACACATTTTTCTGGGTTCAGATAAATTTTCATATATTTTAATCTCTCCAAAACTTTCTCCAACATTGCAACATGCTCTTCAAGAGTCGAACTGGCAATTAAGATGTCATCTAAATAAACAAAAACGTTCCTTAAATCTCCAAACAAGATTGACATAAAGCGCTGGAAGGCACTAGAAGAACACTTATGTCCTTGTATTAAATAGTTAAAACTGTAATTACCAAATGGACAAGTAATAGTGAAATATTTCTTTGTTTCCTCGCTGACTGGCACGTTATAGTAAGCTTGCCGAACGTCTAGCCTTGTTAATAACTTGCAATGTTGCAATTGCAATATAATATCCTTAATCTTGGGTAGGGTAAAATTGTCAGAGGTTGATCTTTGGTTTAATAACCTCAGATCAACGACCAAACGAACCCTTCCGTCCGACTTTGGCAAAAAGCTAGTTGGAAAACCCCAATTGCTTCTCCCCCGCGAAATGACCCCTGCGTCCAATAATTTATTGATTTCCTCCCTTGCTTTCTCAAAAAGATGTGGAGCTATGGTTCTACTCCTCAATTGTATCGGCGATCCATTAACAGTCACATGGTATGGGTAGTTTGCCGCTAACTCGCATAAAATTTCCTCCTTCAAAGGACATTCTTCTCTCTCCCCTCCCCCCTCATCAACAGTGCAATCTTCACCCCCCTCTCCAATAGTACAATCTCTACCCCCCCCTCCCCCCTCCCCCCTCCCCTATAGTTTCGTTAGCGTCGGGTTGTGAGCGAGCAGAAAATTTGTTCTTACAGCTGTCAAAATAAGCCACGCCCCCTTTTTTTTGTACTTTGTACAGATAAAGCGCCATCTTTTGAGCTGATCATTCTTTAAATCTAAATTAGGTGCTTTATAAGGATTTAAGAATAATACTTGGTACTTCTAATTAAATTATTAACTAATTCGTATTCGCAAAGCGGTATATTTAAAGAGACAGCGGCCAGAGGGAATATAGAATTTCGTACATGCTCCGAAAAATCAAAAGCCTCATTACTAAGAGAAATACTACGTTTCGTGCTGGGATCTAATAAATAATGACACCTAAAGTCTATAATGAACCCGTGTTCTTTGAGAAAAGGCATGCCGAGAACATTAAATTTGATATCTGCCGCATAGGCATGTACATTGTAAAGTCTGTCTAACCCCAAATCGATTTTGATTACCCTTTTATCATAAATGTTCATGCAGCCCCCATTTGCGGCCCTGGCACTGCCAATCGGGGCCCCCTCCTTATCTAATTCAGAAGCACTCATAAGGTTGAGGCAACTCCCACAGTCTAGTAAATAGGATTCATTGCTAGTCTTATCCGAGATGTAATATAGTTTATCAAAAATTATATTTCTAACAGCTGCAACGATTTCAGTAGAGTTGCCAGAAACTTCCATCACAGCATTATCAGACAAGTCACATGCATTATTTCTTAAAATTAATGATCCCTCATGCTTATCGGAAGAAGAAGAACCTCCTTCATTTCTAAAACTAATACAATTCATTTTCAGAAAGGGAATTTCGCCCCTTTCATTAATTACAAATTCATTTTTATCATTATTTTTATCAATAAGTATAGATTCACAAGTCAGAATCGCCTCCATTCCCGCCTCCTCCCCAGTGACTGGGGTAGGGGGATAGGTTGACTCCGTCGGGGGAGGCAGCGACTCATTCACAAAGCTATTGTTTTCAAAAGTCACAGCGTTATTATTTTCAATACAATTATAAGAATTTACAAAACCGTTATTGCCATCACTACGACTATCATTCCTAGTTCTACAATCATTATTATTATTATTGCGATTATTGTTATTAACCTCATCATGCGTTGAGTTACAATTTGAAGTTGAAGATGACTCTACTCCTACTGACTCAGTGACAAGCGACTTCTGTGGGGGAGGGGGTGAATCACTAGGAATCCCCCTCTGCCCTTGATCATCCTTACAAGTGATATTTCTACTCCATTTAAATCTATTAACATTTCCATCATACCCACGATTAATATAA
>JABUQX010061534.1:0-25000 GCA_015478945.1 Trachelipus rathkii
AGTTTTCAACTAAGTTAGAGTAGATTAATCTTATTACATGGTCACTCAGCATATCCGGGAAACACATAGGGGGATAGGCGCTTAATTTATAATTTGATCACGCAGAATGACTATCAGTACGTCTTCTGGGAGTAACACTCTAATAATTACAGTAATTCCTTAGTATTGAATTTTACTTATTACGGTAAAGAGGAACCTTAGTATAAGGGGAGAGTTGAGTTACGGGGGTGTTAAACCCACAACTTTAAATAATTGTTATAAACAAATAGATACGAATAGAGCGAAAATCACTGATTAATCTTCAACAAATTGGGAATTATCCAGACGACCTAAATTAATACCTAGGTATCGGGAAGTATCCCAATTTGCAAGAAATTTTTGCATTATTTAGGACTAAAAATCTTGACTGGAATTCTCAGTGAATGCCTGTTGGGGTAATCCAGCAGGGTTATTAGCGGTATACGTCACTAAAGAGCCCGAGAGAGAGGCAGCAAAAGAGAGAGTACGTCCTGGAGAGATGCTTGACAAAGCTGATCAGTAAGATATAAAACAACGATCAAGCTAAAAACAAAAACTTCTGGGAGAAGAGGGTTTTGAGGTCCAGCCCTTAAGAGCAAAAGCAAACCCAGATCATAAGAACCCTGTAAATAACTGATTAACAGGAATTAGATAGTGCTTATTTAAATACGTATTAAAGATATTTGAATATGTGACCATTAATTAAAGAATGAACTACAATATTGAAATTAAGGAAAAAGATCTTTTACCCCAAAACGACATAAGAACGTCGGTTGTAGGGGTCTTGCTGTGCGGATGATTCGGTGAAGTCAAAATGTGATCAATGGTTGATAAATCTTACATGGTCAAATACCTTGGCGTCAGGTGCTACGTTATCTATGATGGGAAACAAGGGAATAGAGGTAGAAGATGACATTTTAGTACATTCGTTTTAACCCACAATTCAAGAATTGCAGCAAAGAAATCTCAAACTACTAACATCTGTGAGTGGACTCTAATCATCGATCGTTATATGGACAGTGCCCGAATATTCATCGCAGGTACAATTCAGGTGAGTAGTGGTTATGCACTCTCATATATAGTAACTGTTATATTAACCTTATTATAGAATACTGTGGTAAGCATTCAAAATATAACCAAACAAAATATACTGTTAAACACTGAAATCATAGGAATGAACTTAGGTGAAAAGTGGAAATACTGTTTTACGGTTAAGCCACGATAGCATACAAACCCGTAGAATGGCTATTATAAAAGTACACAAATATATCGCTCATACCAAAAAATGATTTTAAACATGGATCGCAGGGCTCCCGGCGCCATTCAATAACTTGAAATGCATGCTCTCTATCGTCTATATTAGATAGAGAATATTAGGACATTCCATTCTTAAAGGGTTTCTTGGTTTCTAATTAACCAGGACAACATAGACTACCAATATAAGAATCAAGGTTTGAAACCGGATCCAAGCAGATGAAGCCACGACTACCCACCTACCCTGTCCCACTTAAAGACAGGCCTAAGAAACCCCGACCCTTACTTTTCGAAAGGCATTAATAAATGACCAGGGACGCAGTACGACCCTGACTTTACCGCCCGGAGGTAAGAGAGAGTAGGAGGAGAATGGTTAAAATGACGTGGGTCATCAGGTGTCCCTAATTACGTTAAACAGTCATTTTACCACCAATTTAGAAATGGAAGTATAATAGTAAGGTCTAGCCAATTAATGGTAAGTCTTATCTCGTTAACAAACCCAGACACAAATTAGAATGGAATAACGATAGGCCCAGGTACACGTTAAGAAGCAGTAAGGAAAGTGAGAAAGCAGCGGACCTCTTGGAGATGGAGATCGGAAAATTACAAAACAAAATATATAGTGATTTGGGCCATGATACCATAAATATTTAATTCAAAATCTTGTGCGTCCGAAGAATCATCTATTTTCGATATCTAAGCGTGTATAATAAAGCGCGCATTACACCTTTACAACTTTAGTTGAAAATATTTTATGATCCCAGTGAATTATACCATTCAGTTAAGAATATATTACGATCCAAGTATCCAAGTATATATATAGCACAATATCCACTGGGATAGAACAATGTCCTAGTATGGTTATAGATAGCATCTCAGATACGGTAGGCCGACTCATGGGTGCATCCCAATAAGTATACTCCATCACGCTTTAATCTATATCTTTAACGATAACCGATAATAAGGCGACGTGACAGACAAGTTAGATCCACACGGTTAGTAACCTATGGCGCTACTTAACTTCATTAATAATACGGCACTTGCGAAATGGTACCTTATCATACTCAGTACAATTTAAACCCTGATGGAACGCGGGATGTCAGTCGGTGCGTGAGACTTCGGATGACTAATGCATTGGCATCCAGTAGACCAATCATTCTGAAATGGAAAACTGAACCTCCATCCTACTGCCTCCGAACATCGGTGATAACCAAACCGATGAACAATATGAAGTCATAGAGGTTTCGGAGGAAAATTATATGTAAATTGGTTCCATATAACCAGTCCCAATTATACAATGCCTCCGAGTCTAGAGTCAACGGATACTATCTTATGAACTTACTGGTATATCATAAGGTAACACTAGTTATATAATATATTATATAATATATTATATAGATAGTTAATAATATAATATATACATATATATAAGCAGTACTATATACTACTATAATCATAAGGCCTGCGTATAACGGTGGACATCAACCAGTGAAGCCTAGCAGCTAGAAGTAAGTTAGCTCCCCTAACTGCAGCAGGAAATTGACCCTGAAAGTAGTTTCAGGGGATGTTGGACATCTAATAGGAAAAGAGTTCACAACGCAGTTTTAAACCCTCGGGGGTTTAACGGGCTTTTTGAACAATCCATTGGTGGTGTGAGGAGTGGACCTGCTTACTTCTGGAAGTACACTGAAATGGCCCCGAAGTCCTTTACGTTTAAAAGTCTCGTCAGTGATTTATCGGGGAGCGATTCATAAAGGTGTCGCTCGCCACCACAAACTGGCTAAGCCCCCACATCTTCCGGACATTCATAAAGGGGTAAATGCAAAAAGCACTACCACAACATGAATGTAGGACATGTCTATAACTCTAACCGGACAGACGTGGCATGCGCCGCTGAATGCATATGCCCAAGCCCGGATGGTTTTTAAGTAGACGCATTGTGGGATTCGGCCTCAAAGCTAACCCCAGCCAATCTGGCAACCGAAGTGTCAGTGCAATATGACGCTCCAAGAACCCGGAGGAACGATTAGGTTGGAAACAGTGTACACAGTGCCTACAGTGCATGAACTGGAATCTGTCGTCAGTTAACGGTCGAAGTGCTGGTGTATCACGTGTGTCGGTTGCAGAATTACAGGAAAGCCGTTCTTGGGGGGGGGGGAATTGGTCGTTGCCTGCTGTCGCGGACATGTGTCAGATTGGGAAAAACCGAAATGAAGCAAAGTCTGTGTATGGGCCTTGCTGCCAAAAAACCAGGTCGTGACTCCTGTATCGTCCGCAGGGATTCCGTCGTGCGAAGGGGGAAAAGGCACACTATAGTGGTATTTTTGTTTGTCAACATGTTAAGGATAAAGCAATTAAGGGAAGAGTGTCCATAAGAACCTAGGTAAATAGTAATTAGGTCGCCAAAGGTTAGGTGCACTTAGACCTGAACGGTTAAAAACTACGCAGTGGTTCTAGGTATAAAGTATAAAATGTAGGTAAACCTTGGGTGGTAACATAGTTATTAGGTAAATAACTTGAACGTTTGTTTTTTTTTTTTTTTTTTTTTTTTTTTTTTTTTTTTTTTTTTTTTTTTTTTTTTTTTGTTTTTTTTGTTTTAGCTTCAAATTTGACACTTAAGGTATCGCCCCTGAAAAGTGTGAAATGACCTAGGGGACAAGGAACAACGATCTGGAACTTGTTCGCGTTTTGCAACACACGAAATATTCGCGTAATATGATACTTTTTTAGGGAGTCTATGTTCAGTGAAGACTGTGAGAAAGTATCGGATGTTAGTGGTTCTGGTAGGAGTTTGGGCGTTAGGCTTGTTGAGCATGGTAGGGGGTGTGAGACCCTCAAATCCCGCGGTCTGCGGAACCTTCGGCAAAACAAAAAGGACACAAACCACCTTGCGAAGCGTTCAGGTAGCTTCGAGCTTTTACGTGTTTAGCATTCCCTGGTTCTTTGGCCGTGAGCTTACAACTTCAGCTTCACGTAATCTGGAATCGACCGGATGCTTAAAATTACACAAAATCACAGAACGAGAGCGTACGATACCCTGGTTTTTTAAGTCTTTTAGGAGAAGCTGATTATTGTTCCCATGTGGGGCCATGAAGGTAGTTCGGAGCGCGGGGCGATTACGTGCAGTTTTAAAGCGTTCTAGAAAGAATGAGAACTTGGTAATGATATTATGAAGTAAGAACCCATATAGAAGAGTAATAAGTGTTTTCTGGGAAGTTTCTTTACTGGGGAATGTTGTTCGTGTGGACCCTGGGTGTTTGGGAAAAAGATCTTTTCTTGTATTGGTGTCGAAGGAAACCGCAAACCCAGAAAGATATCTGACCAAGGGGTAAGGTGCATTTTTTGATTCAATCAACTATTTAATGTTCAGCCTAAAAAACACGCTTGCTTCTATTTGTTTGAAGTGAAAGGGCTACAATAAACAATGCCAGTCGGGGGAGCGGCAACAACTTCGCCAAGCCGGTCGGGCTAACCCAAGCGAATCTGTAGGCAAACAACGAAATACTCTCAACAATCCGGCCTGGCCACAAAGGATCGTATGTACATAGGTGAAATTTTTTTCTTCTTCTCTCTTCTACCTCGAAACTCCATTCGGAATGAGGCCGTCTCGAACAAAGAAATAAATCTCTAAATCATCCCCTTGTGACAAGACAAACTAAGACCATAAGGAAGTGACCATCAAGTATGTTCCTGCGAGTAAACTTAAGCGCCTTTGTGCTACAGGCTCGTGGGAATCGGAAGTTGGCAGTGACAGCTTGCACACCGCTAAATAAGTTAAGAATTTTAGCCATTATCTAGTTATATTGTACTCCCTTCTGAGGAAGCAGGTTTACCTCCATTAAAATTATGTGTATATTCCTTGAGTAAGGAAGTGCAGGAAAGATGGCTTCTTCATCGCTATCGATCTTTTTTGTTATGATGAACCCAAAAGAACTTTTTTGTTTTGTCCTTGAAGTAAAGAATTCTGGTGCAAAACTGAAAATTGATGCTTAAAGTGTTACGTGGGTACGATCTGTTGATTCTATGCGGAATGTGATGGGAGGAATTTGAAAACCGTAATCCAAAATTGTAACCCAGAATATGTACGTGAAGAATTGTTGTGACATGTTGAGAGACCATGGCTAATGTCGTGAAAATGTTGTCGAATCGTGTGAGGGACCCATTGGGAAAATACCAATACCTTTGGAATGAGCCACTCGTTCCACAGCTATGGCCTGTTTCAATTGTCAGGCAGGCTTTGAAAACATGGTTAAAAATTGAGCACCATCCCCTCAAATCTGAAACTTAAAAGAGCGAGTTCCCTCCCTAAAGGGAAAATAATTGCATTGAGTGGGTAAGGGCCGATCTCCCTGGCACGACTCAGACTACCAGTTGCAGCCTGTCACATCTATGATCAATCCATTTTAGTTAATACAATAAATTTTAATTTAAAAGTTTGTAAATATATCTGATTAAAAAAAACAATTAAAAGTTTCTTAAAAATTGCCCTTTAGGTACTAATGTTATAGAACGGTTTTAACTCACACACAGATCCTATATAGCGAAACGTTAAGTATGTTTATGCTAAGAATTGCTTTTTAGTTTTCTTAATGATATATTTTTAATAGATTTTTCTAGATCCAAACAAGTCCTGCAGGTTCTTACATTTAACTTTCAAATTCGCATTCAACTTACAGAAAAGAGTGAATAACTTCCATAGTGATCGTACTTTTAAAGAATATTAAGCCAGTCGCCACGCGTTGTGAAGATATTAAGTGAAGAATAATGTCTTTTACATTAGGCGTTTTGTGGAGGTTTCGCAAAATAGAGGGGCGAAAGTGGACTCCTAAAGTCACAACGAAAGTTGGCATGGGGGAAGAGCACGCGAACAAGCCACAGATTGGTCCCACATGAGTTTCGGCGTGCGGTCCGCGCACTCGTTCGGTAACTTTTCTTGTATTTATGGTATGTGGAGACCCGCAAAGGTGACGAAAGACCAATGAAATAATTAACGGTCACCCTTGACCTCCGCCAGACGAAAACAGGTAAGTGCAAAGTACTTAAGTGAAAAAAGTCTAATATGAAATAAGAGACACAGGTGAGATGAAAAAAGAAATATCAATTGTCTACCCTAGCAGGGTTGAAATATATGAATTTATACGCGGCTTCTTTGTGGCGAATTCCAAGTGCGAAAGTCCCTATGGAGAAACCGTATAGTGCTTTGGCTTGGCCTTCTGCAGGGTAGCAGGTAAGGAAGGACCAACCCTAGTGTTCCAGAATGCTGACTGGCTTTTGTGTCTCCAGGTAAAGAATAGATCAACTTATAGCAGATTTTATTAAGAAAGGGGGAAGAATGAAAAAGAACGTAAAGATTGATTTATTTAGCACACACATATTAATACTGTTCAAAAGGTAGTGAGAAGTTAATGTTATTAAGAGACCAAACTTCCAAAAAAAAACATCTAGATATCCGGGAAATAGGGGAATAGCGATTAACTTTACCATTATCACCAAGAAATGAGACTTTCAGTTAGCTCTCTGGAAGTAACGACCTTATAGTATTTTATAAGTTTACTTAATTAAGTAAAGGAATTAGGTAAAAGGAGATTGGTTACGGGGTTGTTAAACCCACAACTGTAACTAGCAAAAAATAAAAAATAAGCAATGAAAAAAAAAAAACTGACTTAATATTCAATGGAATCTGGAGTTTATCCACAAGACAGAACTAAATTTAATCACTAAGGTATCTGGAAGTTATCCATACTTTGGCAAGAGAAAATTTTGATTATTAAGGACTAAGCTTGAACTGGGAAAATTCAAGTGATGCGTCAATGGCGTAATCCCAAGGGTTATTAGCGGTTCTACTAAGGGACCCCAAATGCAGGCAAGCATAAAAAATAAGGACTTTCTGGAGAGAGGCTTGAACAACTTTAATAGGTATAGAAAACCAAGAACCAAAAAAAAAACCCAGAAACACGCTTCTGGAAAAGAAGGGTTATGGTGACCACCATTAAGTCAAATACGAAACCCCAATCACTAGAAACCCTGTAAAAAATGAAATCTATCAGGAAAGTAGATGTGTTATTTAAATGACTGTATTTAAGATACTTTGAAATATCATGCATTGTTTAAAATCATGAACCCTAACAGCAAGGTACTATATAAATATAAAGAGAAAAAGCATCGTAACTCTACAGTGTAGAACGTCGGTGAGGGGGCTTGCTCTGGAGGAGTTGATTCCGGTGAAAAGATCATTGTGAGTCAACAGGTTTGATCAGGAATCTTACTGGAGAAATCGATTGGTGTCAAGCTACTTGGAAAACAAGAAAATGAGGTTGAGGGACACCGTTCCCATAAACATAGTTGTTTAACCCCCAATCATATCAGGAACTCGAAAAGAAATATCACCTACCCCTTGTGCATTACTTCTATCATAATGTACTAGATGCGAACCGTGTCCCCATAGTCATAGGTAAAAATCTCGTCTTTAAGACCTCATAATAATAACTGTATATGTAACTTTAATATAGAGTGACTTGGGTAAAGCCATTTCCAAAATTTATAAAATATTGTTATCTGAATATTAGGCATCATACAAGACCAAGGAGGGCAACCTTACGTTTCGAAGTTACAATGGCAATATACCAAAAAAAAAAGTAAAAGAATATACCAAAACAATTTTAACTACGCACGTCCAAAACAACGGAAATGTGCTCTAGGCCTTGAATGTATGTTATTGTTGTCTTATAATAGAATTATCCAAAATTCTAGGGTTTGGATCTCATTACAGAAACTCCCAAAATAATTAGTTGACTGTACTCCCCACAATTACCACTAACAGAAGGTTTGAAAAAAAATGAAAAACTCTTAAAAGAATGACTACAGACACTAGACATGAAGTCACCGTCCTGAAACCCCGACGTGTGTTACGTCGGTCAGAAAAGATATACAGTTTGCTTTTCCATCAAAAAAAATCCCCTGAACTTTAAAGAAAAGATATTATATTTTTTTAGTGGTGGGGAAAATTGGGCCACCGAAGAAGGATATTTGGCCCCTGCCCGTTATCGAGTAATATATAGTAATATATACTATACTAGTATATAATAAGTATATAATATAATATATTACTCAGTATTAGCTATATTTAATAATATTAATGATATATAACTAATAAGAAGGTAGGCACCCCTGGCATCTAGTACCGCTCCACCAAAAAAGGACAAGGACTAAGGGGTAGTTTCTTGGTAGGATAATCAAGACCCTTGGTGAGGGAAAATATCTCTTTAAATTGCTTTATTTTTAAATTGGTTAATCAAATAATACATACGATTTGTTTTCATACCTTTGATGGTGCTGTTCACGGTCGTCACTAGAAAATCAAGGAAAAACAGGCTATCAAAGGTCAAGTTGCAAGCACCCAAAAAGTTATTTCAGCAGCACACTGATGATGCAGGCCCAGACGTACTGGTAGGATCTTTGTCTCGGTTGTACGTTCTGACCCTGCGTGTTCAACTACCTTTCCGTCCTCTCGATTCCACACCGGGAGAACCCCGAACTAATATAAGAGTTAATACGGTCGTATACTGTTTCCATACGACCATCCTGAATTAAGGTAAAGTGCCTGGCGGCAATTGCGATGCACCCCGACCCCGATCCGCCCCCGCCGCTTCCCGAGGTCTCTCAATACGTCCTGCAGACTTTCTATCAATTCTTCCAGCCGCACGCCATTCGGCTCGAGAGCACCCAGCCACGGCCCACACGCTCCCTGGGGGCCATGTAGTATAAGTTGACACCGGTGGGGATATGACTGTCAGTCGTTTGCATGTATCGCGGTTTGGCCGGTTTATCCTCTTTTTTATCATTTGGGGTTCCAGGGCCCCTACTTAAACATTACGTCCTCCGAAAGCCTCTAAGAAAGAGGCGAGGGAACCATTCTTATAATCTCCGATAAAACATCTTGATATTATTTTAGTCCCAGGTGTGAATCAGCGACGATAGGTAGCTGTAAGACACAGGGTCAGACGACAAAACCGCAGACAAATCCTGCAGATGGCCTAGTACTGATCAGTCAGTGGCCTCCCTCGAAAAACTGTGGTTGCACTGTGACATCCTGATGCTTTTTTCACTTTATTATCCCTATAGTGACGACGTAACATGACACCCATCACAAGGTATGAAACAAATCTATGGTATTATTTTATTAACCCAAAAAAAAACATAAGCAAATATTAAAGAAATTATTTTCCTCAAACGTTAATAAGGACAGTCTTATTCGACTACGTCCTTCTCCTGGTGGATGATCGGTACTTGCAGTTCCACTTTTTATATATATATCCTAATCTTAATTATATTATTTCTTTCTTTCTTTATTTATCCTGGCGGGGTCTTTCTTTCGGTGGCTGCCATTTACTCCCGTGGATACTCCTTTCTCCCGTTTCCAGGGCAATGTGGGTTTTTTCCTGGCCGTCGTTTCCGCGTGTTCTGTTCTGTTCCCCTTCTTTCCTTCTTTTTTCCCCACCCTGTGTTTGTGGTCAACGTCCTTCCTTCTGGTGTTTCTTTCCTGTCTTGCCACCCGCGGTCCCTTCTTCGGCGGTTGTTCTTGTGGGTGACGCCCTCTTTTTGTTGTTTCTTTTTCCTTTCATTTCATCTCCATAATATAAACGCTTTCTGGTAAAGGTAAATCCGGGTCCTGGTTCAGCATTTTATACTTTTGCCTCTTCTCCCAAGTACTCTCTAATCAGTTATGATACCCGTTATCCTTCGGTTTACCCTGCGGCTCGCATTTGGGACCACTTTATCAACTCTATGCTTCGAGTAATCCAGGTGTAGCTTTGATAATTGCTTATCGATTCTTGATGTGTGGGTTACAAACCTTAATGACGCGTCCTCTCCCTTTGTTTCCAACGTATCTGACCCAAGATTTCCCATACGATTTATCAAAACCTTGATCGACATTGAGTTCCCGAAGTCATCCTCACGCAAGGACCCCTCACCGACGTCTATCGTTAGGGGGTAGCTCTTTCTCTAATTTAATATTGTAGTTCATGGATCTTAATTAATGGTACACGCATTTTCTCAACATTGATCAAAAAGCTTCGTTTTTTATGATCCCTTCTAATTCTGTAATCATTTTACAGGCCTATTCTCTGGAGTTTTGTTTTGACTTCCTTAATGGTGGACCAAAGCCCTCTCATGAAGTGTTTTGGCTTTTTTGGTTCTTGTTTTATGATCTTAAACGTTGTCAGCCCTCTCTCTACAGAAGCCTTATTGTTTTGCCTGTTATTGGGTCCTTACTAGACACCGCTAATACACCCCTGGGATACCGCCAGAGGCATCACTGAATTCCCAGTCCAGACGATTAGTCCTAATAATTTCAAGAAATTACTTCGCAATCTGGATAGACTTCCCGAGATATCCTTAGTATAATCTAAGTCGTCTGGAATACTTCCCCAGATACTGTTGAATTTATTAAGTCCGTTTTTTTTTATCGATTGTTTATAACAACTTAGTTACAGTTGTGGGTTTAACAACCCTGTAACCAATCTCCTTTACCTAATTCCTTTACTTAATTAAGTAAATTATAAATTACTATAAGTTCTACTCCAGAAGAGTACTGAAGTCTATTCTGGTGCATAATTATAAAGTTAACGCTATCCCCCTAGTTTCCCGGATATCTGATGAATGTAATAACTCTACTACTTTTGAAAGTATACATGTGTGTGCAAATAAACTATCTTTTACTTCTTTTTTCATTCTCCCCTCTTAATAAATCTGCATAAGTGATCTATTCTTTACTTGGACACAAACCAGTCAGCATTTGGAACAAACTGGTGGTCCCTCCTTCCTGTACCCTGCCAGAAGCAACAAAGCCTGATAGGTTCTCCATAGGCTTTCGACTTTGGATTCACACAAAGAATACTAATACTGTGAAGAGACTTATGTCGAATATTGAAAGTATTTCTTTTTCATTTTCTCCCTGTTCTTCCTTATTATATCAAGTTTCATTCTTTTACCTACTTTAACAATTTTTTCGTCCTGGAGGTCAAGTGACGTAATTATTCTATTGTGCCTGCGTCCACTTGGTCTCCACAACATAAATACTAAGAAAAAAAAAAGTGGCGCCCGAACAGACCATTCTGTGCTTGGTTGTCGGTGCTCCTTGCCCTGCCACTTGGATTGTGCATTCTAGATCACGTTCGCCCCCATTTGCTAGACGCTCACAAAACATGTAATTTAAAAAGACTATATTCTCATAAGCTCCCTGACTGCTCTTAAAGTATTCTTTAAAGTATATATGAGTATCTTTCTTCTTCAGTTTGAATGAATCTGAACAGAAAAATTGAAAGACTCCGTTGATAAGAAACGTATCAAAACTATAAGCATTTAAATCTAAAAGCAATCTTAAAATACGTAGTTATGATATTTGTGTATTAAACAAAAAAAAAAAAAAAAAAAACAAATATAACATATATATATTTCATTTTCAAAATTATCTTATATTGCTTTAAATAGTTGCTTTACTTATAAACTTTAAACCCTTAAAATTTATTGTATTATAGAGGCTATAAACTGGTTGATCAAAATAGCATGCATTCAAAGCTGAGTCTGACTCCAGAGATCCGTTATGTCGGCCTTTGAATTTGATTTTCCCAAAAGTAGTTAGATTTTAACGTTTGACGCGTCAAATTGTTTCATTTTTGTATCAATTCTTATCGATAATCCGTATCTGAGCCATGAACAGGCCATAGCTTTGACTAGGTATCCCAAAGGTATTGATTCCCAAATTGGTCCTCACAAACATATCATCACAACATTCCACGACCATTTCTATTGGTCTTCACCCATCACCCAATTCTTTATGACAATTGAGGTTTTACAAAAAATTTTGTGAGCGATTCACATCGTTTCAAAATCCTCACACATGCCGCAGTAATCAAAGTCGTCGCCATCGTAACACTAGCATAATATTTCGCCATTGGCACAGAAATCTGTACTCAAGATCAAAAAACAAACACAGATTTTATGTACTCAGTTCCCATCCCATACAAACAAAAAATCGGATTAGGACCTGGAAGAAGTCCATCTTACCATTGTAATTCCTTACTGCACCGAATTCACATAGATTTTAATGGGGAACCGCCTGGTTAACATAATACACTAGATAGATGGTACAATTTCTTAACTTATTTAGCGGATTTGAAAGCTTACTGCAACTTCTTATCCCACAGCTTATTCACAGTATGGTTAAATTTATCTCTAGTGCGACAACTTGGAATGGTCACTGCTCCTTAATGTCTAATCGTCTTGTTCACCAACCACCAGGGAGATAGAGATTATTTCTCTGTTCGGAAGAGGCCCTCATCTCAATGGTATGAGGAGGAAAGAGAGAAAAAGTAAAAAATCTCCTTGTTACCTACATTCCATTCTGCCGCCCATTAAAAAATGAGACGTATTCGGTTGTATTGCCTACAAATTAGGAAAACGGCTTCGGCTAGCCATACTTATCATGGTCTAGACATGAGTGGCCCACGATTCTCTCCGAACTGCATTTTTTTGTAGCCTTCCTGCAAACATAGAACAAGGTGTTAGAGAGTACATAAAAATGTATGAACTCAATAAAAATGGCATGATCCTCCTGGTCAGATTAGTCGGGGGTAGCGGAGTTCCTCGGTACACCCAGTTAAAAAAGAAATTTTTCCAAAATTCCGCAGTTAGCATATCCCCAGAACCACAGAAGCGATTCAGTTAACCAACTCAAAACCCTTAGTATACTCCTCTAGAGGGCTCTTACTCATAAATAACTTCTAACAGTCACCATTCTTTTAGAACCTTAACCAAATATACCAACCTTCTTTTAAACAATCGCGGTAGGTCGTCAACTCTTTTCGCGATCTGCTATAACAATTCCTCACACATGAAAATAATCAAGCTTTTACTCCTAAAAGACCTAACCAAGATTTTGTTGATCGTACGACCGCTCGTCTGTGATTTTTTTGTATAAGCACGTCCTAAATACGTGAATGCTACAAATATCTGGAATTGTAGGCTACTGGGGCAATAAAGAAAGGTCACTGTTATAGACTCGACGTGCAGAACAGTAAGTCTGTTTCTCCAACATCTCTTCCCCAGAAAGTTCGCAAGGTGTTTGTCCCTTTTGCGGAGGTCATCACCCCGGGGGATACAAGTGTTCCCTCAATCCCCCTCCACTCAATCAAACGCCTGCCAACTCTCCGAACACTAACACTCAATACTCTCTCAGTCTTCCATCTGAACAAATACCTAAAAAAGTATATTCACGTGAAAAACTTTCTTCCCAAAAACCGGAACAAAGTCCCGCGAACAATGTCCATTGTCCCTATTCATTCATCGATTTTCAGGATACCTAATTCCCATATTGACTAAACACTGTTGTACCTAATACTAATGTACCTAACCAAGGTTTAAGCCTTAATTACTAATTTAACCCTAACCACTGTTTACCTAGAGTCTTAATTCACAATCTTGGCGTACCTAATCTACTTAGTACCGTAACTACTTACTGTGACCTAATCTTAATGTACCTAACTCTGCACCTACACCCACACATAGATAGTCAATTCCTTACCAACGTAATTCACCAGCCGTACGTAGTCTCCACCTGACTGGAAGCAGAAGCCAAACACAGACTTCTCCAGTTTGTTCTCCATCATGAGACATGGAATCACTGTCACGTTACCAATGCACAACCATAAGAAACGTCTTCTTCCTAAAGATATCATGGACTAGCAGAAACACCACACTGAAATACACACACACATTCCCTGTATCCTTTAACTGAAATACTACTCAAAGAATTACATCTAGTCATGTACGCAGCTGTAGCTGTCATATTTGTACACATGTTTAATACCACAAATCAGTTTACCAATAATCCGTACGACCTTTGAACCAAATGCCCCTTCGAATTTAAAAATTGACTTGTTGGACACGTGGTGCCAGTCATTTAGCTTGGTTAGCTATTGAGGGCCCAATTCCCACAAGAACTTAAAACATCTTATATCAAACCTCCCAAGGGCCACATTGGAAAAAAAATGCGCTACCCCCCCATCATCAGCGGCTAACGACATGAACATACGTTCCCCGTAGATTCTTACACTAGACATTCCCCATTAACACTTCTGTGATAGTGATTTTGCTCCACTACCATCCCATAATTTCATGAACATTACCGAGAATGAATGCTAGCCGCCAGTGGTGTCTGGGAGCGGACAGCCTTAAAATAATACATCATTTCTCGCCGATATCACTTTCACGAAGACTAATTTAAAAGACTCGCAACCTAATTTTCACCAGTGTATCGTCAAGATATACAGTTCAGTCTCACTCTCAGGCCCAACGCAATGGGTCAACAACATTCCTTTAATTTTACAAACCCTAAACCCGAAAAGTAAAAAACTGCGTTTGAACGTCTTTCTATATTAATTCAAACACCTCGAAATACAGGGTATAATTGCCTCTTTTCATATAAGGCGTAACTAAACTTCTAGCTCTATGCTCTTCTGACCAGTTCACGGTATTATATTAATAATATATATATATATATATAGTATATATCTATATATAATATATATATATATATATATTATATTATATAATATATATATATATGATATATACACGAGTAAAATGTATAGTATGTGCCATTCGAGCATTCATATTGGCGTACTGGGGTATACCATGGCCATAACTATAAGTATGTTCCTGCACGAAGCCTGACTCATTGTCAGGTGTTAGTGACGATGTTTTGCGAGGGAGTAGGCAGGAGGTCACGTTTCCCACATCGTTCAAATGATGTATCTAGACTCGCCATCGCTCGTAGTCTCCGAAGTTCTCACAAGCAAACCGAAGCATCCGCTGGTATGTCTGAGTTAATTGTAAGGTACCATTTTTCAAGTCGTTTCATATTATTAGTTACTGAGGAATATAAATATATATTAAGACTATGGCTCACGTGCCCATATCTGTATGTATAAAAATATAGAATAAAGGTATGGGATAGTACTTTATTGATACCATAGTGATACCAATATCTAGATGCTATCTATAACCATGGAATAAGATTAATTTCTTCTCCGTATGCATTCACCTTATACTGATACTGACGTAATCTTTTCTAATGCATGGTTAATCATGGATCCATAAAATCATTCAACCTCAACCTAAAAGTGTAAAGTTATGTATAAATTAGTAAAACGTTAACAATCCGAAAAAGATATGTTAAAACGATGAAAGTATTTTTAATAAATATTTATTATCAATGCATAAATTATTAATATTATTTTTTGGTAATTCCCATCCCATCTCGTACAGAGGTACTGCTTTACTGCTTAACTTCTTTACTGTTTTCTTATTAATTTTCCTATCTTATTTCCAATTAATTTGTATGTTTGTGAAGGGATAGCTTACATGTAGAACCTACATACTAATCATTTCATTCAATGGTGGTAAAGGTGTTAAACGTACTTGGCACATTACGCTCAACTATCCAAATCGGATCCTCTATCTCGTACCTCGGAAAACTAAGTCTATGCTCTGTCATTTATTATCCTTCCGCACGAAGTAAGGTGGGGATTTTCTAGGCTTAGGTGGCGACAGTGTGTAGGGTAATTCTGCTGGAGTCCAGGTCTAAACTTATTTACTATTGGTTAGTCTTAGTTTTTCCTTATGTCGACCAAAACCTAGAATGGATTCTACTGTATCGTCTATTGTCTAGAATAAGAGCAGGCAACTTCAGTTATTGATGTCCGACTGCATATGTAAAAATACTTTTTTTGTTTTGTATATGTGTTCTTATCTTTTTTGGTTTTCACTTAGTGGTAACAAAACAGTATTCCCTTTTTCACTATTCATTCCTAACTTGATTTCATGTTAATAACATAAGTTTTTATATCTTTGACATGCCTTACCAAGTATCTATATAAGTAAGTACACGTTATCTATCTGAGGTCAAACCACATACACCAACTGAATGTACTCTATAATATTGGGCCCACTTCCATATCATATGATTTAGAGTAGATCACAGGATTAAGTAGTGTGATTTCTTTCGGCATTCTTGAACGTGTGATTGTGGGTTAAAATATTATGAGACAGTATCTCAACCTCATTCCTCTTGTTTTCCAGTACTTACCGCAAGATTTCCCATAGATTTATCAAACCTTGGATCAACATTGATGACTTTCCCGGAATCACTCCTGCCAAGCAAGACCCCTCACCGGACGTTTCTATCGTTAGGGTAAGACTCTTTCTCTTAATGTTAGATATTGTAGTTCATTCTGTAATACTGGTCACTATATTTCAATATACTTAAATTACCGCTTCCTTTAAATATCACATCTAATTCCTTGGGTAACTCATTTTCCCAGCAGGGTTTATTATTGGGTTTTGTGTTTGACTCTTAACTGGTGGCAACGCAAAACCCTCTTCAAAGGTCTTTGTTTTTGGGTTCTTGTTTTATAGCTTGAAGTTGCCAAGTCTCTCTCCAGAAGTCCTTATTTTTGTACCTTATTTGGGTCTTACTAGAACCGCTAATAACTCTGGGATTACCCCAGAGGCATCACTGAATTCCAGTCAAGATTAGTCCTAAAAATCAAAAAAATTCTTGCAAATCTGGATAACTTCCCAGATACCTTAGTATTAAGTTAGTCGTCTGGATAACTTCCCAGATTCTTGAATATTAAGTCAGTTTTTTCTCACCATTGTTTATAACAACTTAGTTACAGTTGTGGGTTTAACACCCCCGTAACCAATCTCCTTTACCTAATTCCTTTACTTAATTAAGTAAATTATAAATTACTATAAGTTCTACTCCAGAAGAGTACTGAAGTCTATTCTGGTGCATAATTATAAAGTTAACGCTATCCCCCTAGTTTCCCGGATACATGATGAATGTACATTAACTGTTAACTCTACTACTTTTGATAGTATGCATGTATAAATAAACCTATCCTTTTAATTCTCTTTCATTCTCCTCTTCTATCTAATTTCTTAAAAAGTGATCTACTCGTAGCCACAACCCAGGAAGCATTTGGAGCAAGCTTATGGTCCCTCCTTCCTGTACCCTGCCAGTAGCAACAAAGCCTGATAGGCTCTCCATAGGCTTTCGACTTTGGATTCACACAAAGAAGCCTTAAATATATCACCTCTAGGTAGATATTGAATATTTCTTTTTCATTTTCTCACTGTTCTTTACTATTTTATATTAATTTTGATAATACTTATTAATTTTTCTTCTGGAGGTCAAGTGACCGTAATTATTCATGCCCTCGTCACTTGGTCTCCACAACATATATATATATATATATTAAATGTGTCTACCTAACCACACTTTATCCTAACCTAAACTTAAAAGGGGGTACAGTAGGACCTAACCTAGACGGATTCACGTTGCAGAGCAATGAAGCCTAACCTAGGTGGATTTACGTTGCAGAACAAGGAAACCTAAGGTAGAAAGTTTGATATATATATATATATATATATATATATATATATATATATATATATATATATATATATATATATATATATATATATATATATATATATATATATTAATATCTTTATATATTCTATATATACATATATATATATATATATATATCAAAAAAGCTGGGCGTTGCGCCACCGAGATGCGCCTATGCGCCTATGGCACTATCAATTCGTAGGCGCATAGGCGCAACAATTTTTAAAAGGCGCGGACTAAGCAAAGGCGCACAGCCAATTCTCTGCGCCTATAGCCGCGCCTATAGGGCAGAGACTAAAGCATTTGTTTTACCCTTAAAAGTGAGAACTTTCAACCGTATCAAACTTGTATCAAATACCTGTGCCGAAGGTTTTATATATATATATATATATATATATATATATATATATATATATATATATATACTATTATAACATATATATATATATATATATATATATATATATATATATATATATATATATATATATCTTTTATATATATATATATATATACTATATATATATATATAAAACGATTCAACAGTTCTTAACTACAAATAAATTGGCAACTATGGCTCTGAAAATTTTCAACTTCTTCAGCGCTTGTGCTGAACCTCCTGGGGGAAAACAAGGACCACAAGGACATGGAGGAGGAAGAGGATGTGTAGATATTATTAGTTTACGGTGATTTAATTACAAAAATTAATAAATGTGTTTTCTTCCTTATAAGCATGCTTTTGTGATCGTACTAATGTTACTTTGCAAATAAATTTAGCAAACAGCCACCGGCTGGCGAAAAGTCGTAGGCGCAAAAGGCGCATAGGCGCAAAGGAGCATAGGCGCTGATGTGACAAAATATAGGCGCATAGGGCGCTGAGGCTTTCAGTCCGGCGCTCAAAAAAATTATAGGCGCGCCTACATCTCATATATATATATATATATATATATAAATATATATATATATATATATATATATATATATATATATATATATATATATATATATATATATATATATATATATATATATATCTACTACTTTACTATATATATATATATATACACATACATACATACATTTCTGCCCCTGACCCACCTTATTGGAGGGGCCACACCGCCTCTAGAAAGCCGGCTACTGCTCTTGGGCAGTTCCACAGGTCAAGAATAGAAGTTACAGCAAAGGTGGTAAGCGTCGAGGGCGGGGCACTCCAGGAGGAAGTGCTCCATTGTGTCCAGGGATATACGACATCTAGTGCAGATGGGGGATATAACGTTGTCAGAGTTTGGTCTGATTTACCTTGCATGAGATTTGGTTGGTGGCCTGATCTACTCCGGGCGAGGTTAATTTGGTTTCTTCTGGACAGTGATTCTTCTGTAGGGGAGATGTTTGGGGATGGGGTGTTTAGTAGATTTTTATTGGGGGCGATTTTAGATATGTGTTTGTGAGTTGGGTAGGGGGGGGAGAGAGCCAAGACCTATTTGGGGATGGGGGAGGAATGTTGTTGTAGATGTCATTATAAAGTTTGGCTGGTGGGGAGGGATTTTAGTCTGTGTCGGTGTGTTTGGAGAGTATTTGGTGGCATGGATGAGTTGGATTGAGTGTTTTCTGGAAAAATTGTGTCCCTACCATCTTTAAGTGAGTAGGGATGGGAAAAATGTGTGTCTCGTCATGTAAATGCTGGATGGGGGTTGTTTTAGTACATCCAGTGATTTTTCTAAGGGCAGTGTTTGTGTGACTTACAATTTATTTAAGTTGAATTGTATTAGTGCTGAGGCCATGCAGGAGGCATAGTTTTATATTAGTTCTAGGAGTTGTTTGCTTAGATTGTGGTAGGGTGTGCTTTCTGTCCTTTGAGATTGTGTTGGGAGAGAGTTCGGAAGGTGTTTAATTTCGTTTGGTTGAGGAAGTAATTTGGTCTATGTGGGGGAGAAAGTCATATGTGTGTCGTAAGTGAGTCCTAATATTTTGGGTTTGTTTAGGGGGAAGGGGTTGTTGTTCAAGTAGACTATTGGGTGGAGTGAGGATTGGTGGCGGAGTCATTAGTTGCTATTAGGATGGTAATGGAGGATTTAAAGGGGGTAAGCTGTCATTCTATTGGTGATTAGCCAAGTTTCTAATAATTGTAGGTATTCTTGGGTGTGCTGGGTGGCTGTGTTTACAAGTGGATGTTGGGAAATGAGACTGATGTCGTCTGCGTAAGTAATTAGTTTGGTGGATTGGTTGGTAGGGGTGGGCAGATCTGCTGTAAAGAGATTAAAGAGGAATGGAGAGAGAATGGCGCCCTGTGGTACACCGTTTTGCAGTTTGATGGAGTGAAGAGGGTGTTTTTATGGAGGACTTTGGCATATCTATTGGTAAGAAGGAAATTTGAAGCACTTTTTATCACATTGTTTTCTAGGGGGATTGAAGAATTTTTTGTATAAGTATGTGGGGACAGTGTCAAAAGCTTTGTTAATGTCGATGGCTGTAAGTATGGATCTGTGTGATGGGGATTGGTTGAAGCCATTAATTATGTGTTGTGTGAGGGAGGTGAGGGCTGTTGCTGTTGTTGAGTGATTGCCTTTAAATCCATGTTGGAATTCTGGGAGGGTGATGTGTGGGGATATTTTTTTAATATTAGTTTCTCCAGCAGTTTGCTGATGGTGGAGAGAAGAGAGTTTGGGCGATAGGAGGATGGGGAATTGGGGTCTTTTGGTTTCAATTTTGGGATAATGAATGCTTGTTTCCAGATTGGGGGTATATAATTGTGTTTCCAGGATTTGTTAAAGATTTCTGTGATGAGGAGAATTGCTTTTCCTCCCAGGTGCTTCAGGTGGAAGTTTGAGATTGAGTCTGGTCCTGTTGCTGGTGAATTTTTAGGGTTTTGATTGTCTCTGATATCATGTTGGTTGTGAAAGGAGGTGGAGGGTTGTGATCTGAGGGAAGTTTCTTGAGTTGTTTTTTTGTTAACCTATTAATGGGGAGAGTAGGTTTACGGGAGATATTAGCGTAGTGTTTTGCGAGGCTGTCTGCTTGTTGTTTTGAGGAAGGGATGGAGTTGTCGGGCAAGGATGGGGATTCGTGTGAGGGAGGGGGGTTGTTTTGTGAGTTGTTTAGTTTTTTGATAACCTGCCAGGTTTTCTTATTATCTATGCGTGAGATGTTGTTTTGTAAGTATTCTGTAAACTTGTTAGTAGTGTTAGTGGTTATGAGATTAGAGATCTGAGTGTTTAGGTTAGTTATTTGGTTAGTGGTTAGTGTGGTGTATGGTCTGAGTTTTCGGAGGGAGTTCTTTGTTTAATAAGTTGACTGATTTCGGGGGATAGTTTAGGATTGTAGGATTTTCTGTGCCCCTTAGGTATGTAGAGATTGGCTGATTTGATGATTGTGTTGTTTAAATGAATGATGGAGGTGTTTAATGTTGCTATGTCATGTATTGGTGTAGGGTTTATATGGGATTCAATATGGTTAGTAAATTCTGTCCAGTTAGCTTTTTTGTAGTTAGTAAATGTGGTGGTCTTTTTTTTTTTTTGGAGTTTGGTGGGGGGAGGTCAGAGATATGAGGATAGGGAGATGATCTGATTGTAGGTCAGTGGTTGTGTCCCAGGTTAGTCTGTGATGAAGGGAGGGGGAACAAAATGTGACGTCTGGTGAGGTGGGAGATTGGTTGGCTTGGGGAGGGATTCTGGTAGGGAGTTTTTTTGAGTTAAGGATATTCAGGGATTCCAATTCACTAAGGATATGGTTGCCTCGGGGATCAGATGGGTAGTCTTCGTACCAGGCAGTGTGGTGGGCATTTAAGTCGCCTCCAAGGATAAGATTTGGGTATGTAGCTTTTGTTGATGGGGGGGGTGGGGGGTTGTTTGGGGGCGGGTTTGGGGTGGTCGGGTGGCGAATATAAAGGTTGAAGATGTTGTAGGTGGTCTTGTTCAGGAGTATGGAACAAGATTGGGATTTTATTAATGCGGCGGGGAGTGGTGTGGAAGTGGTAGTAGTTGTATTATGATATGGTATGCTGTTGTGGATCAGTGTTAAAAGGGAGTGGTGGGGAGGTTGGGCAGGGGAATATATGGCATCGTAACCATAGAATGTGGGGAGAGGGGTGTTTTGGGCGAGGGAGGCTTCTTGTATGATAGCTATGTAGATATTGTGTTTTTCAGGAAATGGTTAAGTTCTATGGATTTGTTGGTTAAGCCGTTAATATTGAATTGTAGTATGTTGAGTGTTTGGGGATTAGATTTGGTCGGAAGGGGGTTTTGGTTGGTGGTGTGGGGGCTACAGGTTGTACAAGTGTAGCCCATATTGAATCTGGGGAGGGTTGCTAACTCTCCAACTGAAAAGGCCAATCTCTTCGGCCTCCTATTTTCCTCTAACTCAACCCTGGACATTTGGCATTCCCTACTCCTCCTCCTCCAACTTCTCCTCTCAGGTGTCCTATGTCTTTGCCTGTGATTACATTTGATCCGGTGTATGGGCTCGAGATCTATATGAACAGTTAGGAAGGCGGGTGTGCCGGATGACATTCCCTCTCCGAGTTTTGAGGGAATGTGCGTACGATGCTTTGACTCCGCCCCTCGTTCAACTATATTCTATATGTCTCAGTACTAGCACTTCCCTCAGTGTTGGAAGCACGCACATGTCCAACCTATTCCGAAAAAGGAAGCCGCTCTGATCCTTCAACTATCGCCCTATAGCTATCACTTGTACTCTATCTAAGATCTTTGAAACCCTTCTTAACTCACTTCTTAGACCATCTGAATCCCATTCTCTTCTTTCCGATCGTCGGTACGGCTTTCGGCGTTCAAGGTCTACAGGCGATATACTTTCTACTTAACCGATTTATGGTTTCCGCTCTTAGGAAACTAAGGGGAGACTTGCGTGGTGGCACTTGACACTTAACCAATGCATTTGTCGGGTATGGCCACGTACGTCACTGCTTTCAAGCTCCCCTCCCTTAGGTTTCCTCCTTCTCCTTGCTTACTAATGTCTAGCTTTCTTTCAAGTCGCTCCATGTCAGTGTCGGTTATCGATGATGGTGCACCTTCTTCCTTTCTCTGTCAATAGTGGTGTTCCTCAGGGGTTCGGTCTTATCTTCTTTATTCTTACTTTACATTAATGATCTTCTCACCCCGCACATCTAACCCTATCCACTCATATGCCATTGTGACTCGACCCTTTACTCTTCAACTCATTTCAATTCTGCTCCTTCTTTACTTCTAAAATTGCCTCGTCTTAACCTTTCCGATTCTATTCTCGCTGATCTGGATAAATTTCCGATTGGGGTCGTCTCCACTGTGAAATTCAATTCTTTTTAAAAACTCAACTTCTACAAATCTCCCTCTACAAAACACCTTCTAACTTTTTCCTATATCTTTCGACGGTTTCTCGTCTCCTGTTGACAATATAAACATCATTGACCTTCATAAACAAAACAATGTCTTGGAAACCTCACATCACAACGGTTGCTAGAGGCGGCCTCAAAGAAACTAGGAGTTCTGTTTAGACTGCGAGACATTTTTCCTCTTCTCATGGTTATACCAATTATACAAGGGTCTCATTCGCCTTTTATGAGTACTGTTCTCATATATGGGGGGCTCTGGTTTCACCCGACTTTTAGATCAGGGTCGAGTCAAAGCCAAAAGGCTTATAAACAGTTCTGTACTTTCCAGATCCTCTATCTTTGCGGAGCGATGTTGGTACTTACTTTATCTCTTTTCTATAGGTACAGCAGTGGAAGGTGTTCGAGGGAACTGACCACTCTCGTATACCACCACCTTTACGATGCCCCCGCTGCACAAGGGGTGCTATATCCCCATAAATTTTATTTGGACAATAATCAATCCAGGGTTGTTCGCTGCGGTGCTTCCTTCTTTCCTGCCACCTATGTTCTGTGGAAAATCCTCTTCCATCTTCTGTGTTTCCTGCTGAATTTAATCTCTCACTTTAAAGCCTGCGTCTGTGCTCATCTGCGTAATTTGCTAGTGGATGAAATTTTTAGCGTGCAACACCCCTCCTTGAATAGGGCTCAGCCCGTGAGTGAAAAAACCAGTGTAAAATTTATATATATATATACATATATATATATATATATATATATATATATATATATATATATATATATATATATATATATATATATATATATATATATATTTTTGGAAAAAAAACGCCTTATATCTAGTTACTCACATAGTCTCCTACAAAGTGACTCTTTTTGTGTATACAGACAAACGCACAAAATGTGATTTCAAACTGCAAATTTATCCATATATATATATATATATATATATATATATATATATATATATATATATATATATACACTTATATATACTACACTACATAAATTTATATATATATATATATATATATATATATATATATATATATATATATATATATATATTATAGGTAGTGTTTTTAAAACATTTCTTTAATTTTGTAAGTTTGGTATTTTAAAAAGATTCCTGAAAGATGACAGATTTAAACATTTCCTGGAAGGTATAGCAAGGAATTATTCATAAGTCGTGAGTTGATTATTTTTTAAACTTATATATTATTAACTTTTTACTTAAAGATGAGTTATCTAGGTTTGGTCTACGTTTACGGCAACGACAATCCATCTAGGTTAGGTCTAGGTTTTGGGCAACGACAATCCATCTAGGTTAGGTCTAGGTTTTGGGCGAAGCGACGATCCGTCTAGATGGAGTCGTACTGTACGGCTTTAAGTCTAGTGTTAGGATAAGGAGTAGGGGTTATATATATATATATATATATATATATATATATATATATATATATATCGAATATCAAAGGTTAGACGAAAGGTTCAGTTTTATATATATATATATATATATATATATATATATATATATAATATAATATATATATATATATATATATATATATATATATATATATATATATATATATATATATATATATTTTTATAAAAAAAAAATATATATATATATATATATATTGTGATTATAATAAACAATGATTCAAAAAGAAATACAAAGGGTGCGTTTTACGGTAAAGATTCTTTTGAAGATTTTGAAGATTCATCTAGCGAAGTGTTCCACTTTAAATCCGGCTTAAGCGTTCCTTCAGCCCCTGCAGAGAAATTTTTATAATGTTTAATTTTGGCTGCAGCGAATCTGAAATAATGATCACATGATGTAGAAAAACATCAAGGAGTTAGGACAGTATTTTCTTTTAGAATAAATACTTATTGTAAACCTTCTTACTCAAATACAAATATAC
>JABUQX010061534.1:32500-42500 GCA_015478945.1 Trachelipus rathkii
CCAAATTTGGGTAATGCTGTCACGGCTCCCCTCTAGGCACCACCAATCCCTTCATAGGAATACAAATCCAAATACTGTAGTGTCCTCCTCCGAACACTGTCACAGATGCCACTCCCAAGAAAATGACAACATTAAACATCTTTTATTACTTTGTTCGGCCTTGGCGAACATCAGACGCAACTTCAGAACACTTAAGCTAGTAGATCTCTGGACCCGAGATATCTTTAGGTCGCCTGCTTCTGATTGGAGAGAAGAGGGGGGCGACAAAGTAATAGTATATATATACTATATATATATTATATATAATAAATATATATATATAATATATATCACATATATATAATATATATATATATATATATAATATATATATATATAATAATATATATATATATATATATATTAATAATAAAACTTTAATGTTTATAGTTTAAATCTTTGATTAGAAATATTTTTATGAAATTATTTTTAGAATCCAACATTTGGCAACCAATTATTATTAATATTTATTTACTTTATTCATCTTTTTTTTACTTTAGTAAGTTTTTTATTACTTTATTAATCTTTGTTAATTTTATTAGTTTGTAACAGAGCAGAGTGAGATACTGAATTCTCAATGGGATAAAAGCACGTAAGCAAACAAAAATAAATTTCTCCATATACTCATTATAATATATATGATGTATATATAGTGATATTATATATATATATATACTATATATATATATATATATATATATATATATAATATATATATATATATATATATATATTATATATATATATATATATATATATATTATAATAATAATGTCTTTACGATATATATATATATATATTAGTCGATGGAGCGAAGCTGAATTTTTGCGGTTCTTAAATTTTTCAACAACCGCAGTTGCAGTTCTTCAATAAAAGCAAAATTTAAAAACTGCTTTGTTTACTACTACTACTATTAGTAGTAATAATAATAATAACTGTTTACTTATTATTGTCATCAAAACAGCTTGTACTATAAATAGTAAGATATTTTAATAATTGTTACTAATAATAATATAATAATAATAATAATAATAATAATAATAATAATAATAATAATAATAATAATAATAATAATAATAATAATAATAATAATAATAATAATAATAATAATAATAATAGTAGGCATCATGATCACCATCACTCACCTTCTTTTTCCAAGACTGGGGGTAAGGTGCGTCACATGCACCGGAAACAGAAAAGTAGTAGAAGAATATGACGCAAGTCGAAAAGAAAGCCCAGCCTTATCGCCCCCTTGATACCCTTAAGTGAGAACTCGTTGAAGTAATAAAATTCCACCCTAGGGCTTCACGGGACTGCAACAAACCCTCACTGTGGCATCTCGTCAACGTAGGAGGGTTCATCCCTTGGACCAGGTGGGCCACAGCCATACCCCCTCACAAAACCCGACCATTCACTCCTCTTATGCAACCTTCTTCTCTCCTCTGTCAAACTTACATTCCTCTCCTTCAGGCATTCCATTACTAACTTGATCCCCTATTTTTTCTGTCTGCCGCAACCGGTCGACTCACACTCACCACTAAATATCGCTATTATAGCCGACGGTCACATGTTCTATTTCTCAGCATTTATCAAATACATATTAATGTAACTTTCATTTATTCACTCATTTACTTCTTTCTTCACACCACACAACTCTCTAATGCGTTCATTCCTCATTTTATCAATTCTTCTCATACCTAACTCACCCCTAAGATTGTCCATCTGAACACAATGTACTTTAGAACTATACCTCTTATTCCAGACCGTAGTTTCACTACTATACATTAACACAGGTAACAACCTTATATTCATTAAGACGGGCCTAGCGCAACTCAAGAATTAGTCCCTTTAACTCCACAAGGATTGATTGCACGAAACCACCTTCCTAACCATTCACAACTTGTACTAACTACCACGCCTGCATCATTCGTTCCTTTTCATCCAACATATATCCTAATATTTAAACTCAAACACTTAAATCGGAATTATGTTCCAGTTGCTTCACCATGCCACGCATACTTCACTTCGAGACTCTCTTTAATCACAACAATACCCTTTCTCCTTATCTACGTTTTCTTTCAAAGACTCCTCCTTTTCTTCTAACACACCCTGCAAATCCGCTCTATACCAACTCTTCTCAACTCTCTTCAGATCGCCGTACAAAACCAATCATCCCGCACATAATAGATAGGGTATCTCCAGTCTCTTACATTCTCCATTATTCTAACACGCTTCCAATGCCAGCCCCACCTTCTAATTCTTCGTAACACCTTTCCATATAACGTCATTGAATTAACCAAGGAGACATAACACATATCTGCCTCACTCCGCTATTAATATTAAATCAATCATGATACATACTTTTGATTCCATAGTAATACAACCATAATATAATAATAAGTAATAATAATATATAATAATAATAATAATAATAATAATAATAATAATAATAATAATAAAAATAAAAATGAAATAATAATAATAATAATAATAATAATATAATAATAATAATAATAATAATAATAATTATAATTTAATAATTAATAATTAATAATTAATCATTAATAATATAATAATTAAGATATTAATAATAATAATAATAATAATAATTAATAATAATAATAATAATAATAATAATAATAATAATAATAATAATAATAATAATATATAATGATTTAATATTAATAATTAATAATAATAATAATAATAATAATAATAAATAATAATAATAATAATAATAAATAATAATAATAATAATAATAATAATAATCATAATTAATTTCTAATTGCTTTGATCTTGAATATTCAGAATAATTGACTTATAATAATATATAAGTTGAATATAATTATAATTATAATTATAATTTATAATTATAATTATAATTATAATTATAATTATAATTATAATTATAATTATAATTATTATTATTATTATTATTATTATTATTATTATTATTATTTTATTATTATTATTATTATTATTATTATTATTATTATTCATTATTATTATTATTATTATTATTATTATTATTATTATTATTATTATTATTATTATTATATATTTATTATTATTATTATTATGATTATGAATTATGATTATGATTATGATTATTATTATTATTAATTATTATTATTACATTGATTATTATTATTATTATTATGTATTATTATTATTATTTATTATTATTTGATATTATATTATATTATATTATATTATATTATATTATATTATATTATATTATTATTATATTTATATTATCATACTATTAAAATATTATATTTAATATTTAAGAAAATATTAATAACAATATGAATTTATTATTATTATTAATTATTATTATATTATTTTGTTTTTTTTTTAAATTATTATATATATATATATATATATATATATATAGTATTATATATATATATATATATATATATATATATATATATGATATATATATAATATATATAATATATATATATAATATTATATAGTTATATATATATTATATATATATATATATATAATAATAATAATAATAATAAGAGAAAGTTTTGATAGGCATATAGAGTATTTTAAAAAGATAGCTTATGACAAAACCGCAGTTGGCGGTTATGAAGACCGGGCAACAACACGGTTGGCAGTTTGCAATTGGGCGGTTGTGTAGTATCAGTGGCAGTTTGCGGTTGTCAAAAATACTGTGGGCAGTTGCTCTCGATTTTGCGGTTGGCGGTTAACCAAAAATATGTGCGGTTGCGGTTATTCGATCCATCACTCATTATTAATATATATATATATATATATAATATATATAATATATTATAATATATATCTATATATATAATATATATAATATATTATAATATATATAGTATATATATAATATAATTATCAGTGGCGAACTCTAAGGAACTCTTTACTACTCGGGATCTCGTCTCTCTCTCTCTCTTCTCTCTCTCCCTCTCTCTATTAATATATATATAAGTATATATATATATATTATAATATATATAATATATATATATATATTATAATATATATATATATATATATATTATAATATATATTATTCACTAGTTATTGCTAATTAAAAGTTTTCTTTATTTAAAATTAATTCTATGATTAACTATAGTATTTCAAAGTCAGTTTTTTTTTCACTGAAGTATTAGAATTTTAATATTAGTTTTTGGTATCCTGAAATGTTGCATTAAGAACAAATAAATGTTCATTTTAATTTTTTTTTTTTTTTTATAAATAAAAACGGTGTTTTAGTTATATTCCTATAAAAAAAAAACAAGCAACTTGAAAAAATTAAATTCGCGAATGTTGCATAGTACTGTCGCAAAAAATTTTAAAAGCTCTGCTATTTCGGATAAACGAAGCCATCACGTTTTATAAATGATTGAAAAATAGCATTATTCAATGGCATACGATTCTTAACACTTTTTTGTCTATTAAATTTTTAATAATTTTTTATATTTTATTATGTAATTTATTTTCTTTCATATGTGGCCAATTTTCGCCAAAAAAAAAAAAAAAGAATTTTAATAACGTAACTTTATGAAATTTGAAGAAAATCGATCGTTTTTATAATCGTGCTAAGCACGAGTAGCGCGAGTGTAGGAGTCGCCTCTGAATATATTATAATTATATATATATATATATATATATATATATATTATATATATTTTAAATATATATAATATATATTATATATATATATTTATATATATATAATATAGTATATATATATATATATTATATATATAATATATATATATATGATATATATATATATAATTATATATATATATAATAATATATTATTTCAGTTTTTATGAGCCAGACTTTGACCCTTAAGTCAACCATGAATGAGGAAAATAAATGTAATAATTTTTTTTAATTAACCTTTTACAGCCTAATTTAAAACTTATTTCGAATATGTAAAAAATAAATAAAAATAAAGTAAAAAAGGTAAAACAAAAGTTACAAATTGAAATTCCAATTGGGTCGTAAAAGTATTTAAAAAATTGGGAAAACAGATTTAATATATATAATATATATAATATATATATATATATATATATACTATATATTATATATATATATATATATATATATATTATATATAATAATATATATATATATAATATTTAAAAAATATAGAAAGATATATATATATATATATATATATATATATATATTGTTTAATCGCTTTGCTGCAAAAATTACGAAATTGTCGTTTAAGACATTTTGCCTTTCAGCGAACGTATATGTTTAACTACTTTTTAGTTTTTAGGAATACAGGCAAATATAACAATACGGATCTAAAAGTAAACATTTCTGTCAATTCTAACTAATGTAAGCCTTGAAATAAATTGTTAATAATCAATTTTGATTTAATCTTTATAGATTATTTTCATTATGAATGTGAGCTATTCTCTATTAACTCTAGCTTCGTCCCACTCAAACGTTAATGAGTACATTGGAAGCGTGCTTTGCTACTTATGGGAAACTTCCCGGCATTCGCGATAGGTCTGGCCATCCAGCGGATTTAGTCGTTATGCCCGTGTAACCCAAGGACTTTTCTCGATAGGTCCCACTGACAGGTCTTGGCTTTCCTATAAGACCATGACCTTTCTGGGGGGAGGACAGTTTTTTATACCAAATTAAAATAATAAACGAATAAATAATTGTCAAAAAGAAGTTACACAACAGAGTATTATTTAATTTAATAAATTTTCTCAAATAATAGTAAAATTTTCAGATATTACTTTTAAATATAAAAAAGAATTAAAATGAAAAACAAGAACCTTAGATGATGATAACACATTTTTTTCTAGAGAAGCCTTATATATTTATATTTAACCTATATTTAATAATTATAATAAATCCAAAAGCAACTACCTCCCCAATATAATTTAATACTACAATATAAAGAATAAATAGAAAATTACACCGCTTCACTTAAAGGCTTCTTTTATCAAACGTCTTAACATATGCGTTTCACTAAATTTTGGTTGTGCTTTACACTTACAACTCAGTAGTACACTTACACTCTTCGCGAACACATGTACTTAAGAGTGACTAAGACTTATATCGCAATTCATGCTTCAACCCGTACTTTTTTTTATTATTTTTGAAAGCGGACCTCACCAACGAAGGGCGTATGCCGTCCCTCCAGGTAGACAAAATACTGCTCTTCAGGTTATCACTAGCTCAAGGCAAGTGAACTTCCTACGAGGAGAGCCCGTGAAACTCTTCCCAACCCGAGCTAAAGAATAGAAGGGCTGGCTTTTAAAGTTGAAGAATTTGTACTTTTATAATCTATCTGAATATTTCTGTAAATTGAATTTTTTAGATGAAAAAAATTTTTAAAAGTTTTTTTTCAAAACATTTTTTCATCTCTTCAAAACATGAGATTTTCAACAAGTTAATTTAGCGAATTGCAAACTTTTTTAAATGAGTTCAAACATAAACTATTTTTCAATCCCCAAAAGCACAAATTATATGAGAGAGAGAGAGAGAGAGAGAGAGAGAGAGAGAGAGAGAGAGAGAGAGAGAGAGAGAGAGAGAGAGAGAGAGAGAGAGAGAGAGAGAGAGAGAGAGAGAGAGAGAGAGAGACTTAAGAAGTAGAATGGAGTTTTTTTTAGACAAACCTACTGAAATCTCATTATATGCAAATAAAAACCAAAATTTAATGAAATTAAGATGCCTTTAATTGTTCCTGTTCTAATATTAATGGACTGATGTCTGAGTTGGGTATTTTTTCATGTTGATGATTGGCGCTTATTTATTAGAATCCGGATGATTAAAGGCAGTGTTGTTGCATAATTCAAATGAGCTTTCCTCTATACCGGTAGCTAATGCTGTAGAAATGATGGAAACATTAAATTATGTCACTATTTTTGACAGCTATTAGGTATGACCAAAATTTACCTTAAGGTAAACTTTGGTATGACGAACATTTATGAGTTATGACGAATTTGTGGTAACCTGAAAGTTATTGGACTTTTCTTCTCGGACTCCAGGGTAACTACAAAATTCTTACTTTTTATATTTTTGGGATAACCGTGCAACTAATCAACATAACTTAGTTATTGACTGACCAAAAATACATAAGTTCACTCCAGTAAACCAAAATGTTACAAATACACCCCTTGTTAAGCATTACCGAGTTATTTTACCGCCCTTACATACATAACAGAACTTTTGAAGAATTTTGTGAAAGCATTAGATATAGGTAGAGAGGTTTAAATATTTATTTCAGATTTTCTCGCCCTTAAGTGAAGCTAAGTTGAAAGAGAGAATATTCATCGAGTCTCAAATCGGAATTATTGCTACTTGAGCGTATATTTTATATCAAGTTAAATCTAAAGGAATCATTCAGAGACGTTTTTTTATTGCTTCTTGGCAACAAAAGAGCTGAAAATAGTGATCTGTTTATAAAAAAACTGTTAGTGAACTGCAGAAATCTAGGCTGTAGAATGTCATTGAAAATTAATTTTTTATATTTACATCTTGACTTCTTCCATCCAAATTTGGGTGCGACGGACAACGAACAAGGAGAAATCTGTTCCACCAGGATATATTAAATATTATACAAATAGAGAAGATGGATTGAATGTATAATGAGCGACTACTGCTGATTTTTTGAAAAAGAAGACTTTCCAGTATTTCTCAAGTAATGTAGACACTAATTTCATCAAAATAAAAGTACAATTTAATATATTTTTAACCTCTGAAATGATACAGGTATACAGTATACACTTAACATATTTTTCAATTCTGAAATGATATTCATTTCAAAGAAACATGCAAAAAGTGATCATATTGATTATGCTGTCATAATTTACATAGCATCAAGATCATAAAGTTACAAATATTCCTGTTATAAACTGAAGGGTCGTATCAAAAAATCTGAGCGTGATAGAAAAACATTGATTACATTTTCATATTCAGCATAAAAAACAGATTTAAGTTCACTTACTTGTTTCAGTTTCCATAATTTATTTTTAATTTGTTGACCAGTGTTATTGGTATATTTGAAACGTTTTTACTTTACTTCAAACTTTGTGTGAGAAAAGAATAATAAATCGCATTCGAAAGAGGATTTTATTTAAAGCTAATTTTGGGCACGTTATTATATACATTCAACTATATAGCTAGTTGGAGAATTTCTTACACCAGGCTTTAATAGCTTGAGAGTACTTAAGAACAAAGAGAAGTCGGTTACCGTTAGAACATTTAGGTAACTGAAGGAGCTCCAATTATTGCTTCGGGCTGAGCCCAATTTCACTCCCCCCTAAAAATGGACATAAAATTCGGAATTTTCAGCCGATTTTGACCATATAAACACCAAACTGTATCTTTTTTCTGGCGTCTAAAATGTCGTTTTCGAGTGTTTTTCTGTGTCTGTAGTCGTTGCTTTGGTATTTAAAATTTTTCAAAATCTATGTTTTTGACATTTGTCGATTTTCCTCCTACAATTTTTTTCGAAATGACTTCAAACTTGAAATATACAGAGGATTGGATTATTATCATCTAAAAAGTGTAGGAACGCAATTTTGATATTTGATCCCATATCTGAGCAATGGTCAATTTTCTAAACCTACTATTTTTGGGTTTTCAAGTTAAAAAATTTGGATATTTTTTCTGTTTATTCTATCTGCATGAAGATTTTCAGAACTTTGTAAGTCGGGAAGTGATCACTGTTTTTTAATAATTTGTTTGTATATGCAGTAGTTTTGGATTTGTTCTTGGAACAAATTTTAAAAAAAATGTTTTTGAAAATTTTTACAATTTTCTTTTGAGTATACAAAAAAATTATCTAAGTATAAAAGATGTATCTCGCCGGACTGATAGAAGCAACCTGAAAATGATGTTTGATCGCATAAGTGAAAAAAAAAATCTCAATATTTCACTTTTTAAAAAATTCAACCGCTTGAAATAGTGAAATATTGAAATTTATTTTTTCCTACTTATCCGATCAACATCAAATTTTCAGGGTTTGTAAAGTCGAGTGAGATCACCTTTTTTACTTAGGAATGATTAACTTTCAAAGAAAATTTATAAAAAATTCCAAAATTTTTATAAAAAATTTGTTCCAAGAACAAGTGTACTTTTATTTAACCCCACATACGATGTGGGTTTCTTATATGAGGGGTGTATACCAAGTTTTCATCGTTCTACGTCGATAGTTCAATGTTTGGGGGGCAGTATCCCCCATGGGTGATGTACTGGTCATGTAACTCATCTAACATGAAGATCCTTATATCGAAAGATTGGTATACGATTTCGCTTTCTCGTCAAATATTCACATGTTTGAGGGGGCTAGCACCCCCCCATGGGGATGCAGGGTCATGTAACCTCGTTAACTGCGAGCTTACGTCTTCCCTAGACAGGGTACAAGTTTGAAGAGATACCATGTCTCAAACTCTAGCCATGGGCGGTGTGTGAGATGTGTTGACGCGGAAGGTGGATGGACGAAATATTATATATATATATAATATATTTAATATTATATAATATATATATATATTATATATATATATATTATTATATATAATATATGATATATAATATAGATATATAGTATATATATATGAGTCGAAGCCGGGGCCGGAGCCGGAGTCGTAAAAATCGAGGTGCGGTGCGGTGTGTACGCGGGGCTGAGTGGACGACGCGGGCTGACATGGCGAGCGCGTAATACAGGAATATATATATATATATTATATATTATTTATATATAATATAGTCAGTAAGTATATATATATAAAAGTATATATATAGGGTATATATATGATAATATATAATATAGGCAGGACCTGGTGCGGGTGCGGTGTGGTGAAGGTGCGGGGACGTTTATATTAGGATTAATAATATTTGATGCTGCTGTTTTAGTTGTAGGATCTTTTTTTTATTTTTTTTTATATTTTTATTTAATTTATTTAATTTATTTATTTAATTTAT
>JABUQX010061534.1:52500-54593 GCA_015478945.1 Trachelipus rathkii
AATTCTAAGCAGGTTCCCTTATTCTAATTTTTAACCTTTCGCGCTTTCCTTTCTTCCAGAAGAGCTCCTATTCCCTTTGTATGTCCCATTCATCCTCCTTCCACACTGTTCATTTACTCTTCTTTTCTCTTACGAATGCATCTTTTAGCATTTCCTTTTTTCCTCATTATATAATTTCCACCATCGTTCTTGAAAACTTCATCATTTTGCTTTTAGTACATTCAACCCAAACTTTTTTTTTTTTAACCTTTTAACATAAAAGAAACTTTACATCACATAGAAATAGCCAAGCTCTTATGCACACCCACATACTTATTTCTGCAAACTGGCTAAACATTGCTTCTCAGATTTATTCAGTTTAACTTGTTCACATTCAACTGATTTTACTTGCGAACTTTCTTAGCATCCTTCATCCTTATCTACCTTGGTTCACTAAACTTCTCTCACACTTAATTTTACCCACTTCCTTCCGTATCACCTTCTCTCATCCAAGTCCCCACTAACTTAATTTTACATAGAACAACATATGATCCGATATCCATTCCTAACACTCACTGCTTTAACATCAGTACATACTTCAACATCCCTTCTTCTTCACGCAAACAAAATAATCAACTTTCTCACCTTCGATTACCATCTCTTACTACACCAACCTCTAGTATAACTTATGGCATAAGTCTCTGTGTTTAAAGAACGTATTATTACACAATAGCTCTCCCTCACAGAAATCAATCACCTATCCTACCATTCTCATTTTCTCCTGAACCCCAGACCCAAAACACCCTGTTATAACCTCCTATTTTTAGTCATATGTAAAATAAATAGGTTATTCTTAGATAAATTCTATATTTTTATCATATTTTCCTATTTAATTTATATTATATTATATTATATATATATATATATACGGAATTATATATCATATATAATATATATATTATATATACTTATATATATAATTATATATAATTATATATATATATATATAAATATATATATAATTATATACAAACTAAGTTTTGGGTGGAATCAATAGTCAATTATTTAGGGCCTCGAAGGGGTATTGGTACTACTTTATAATTTAAAACATCTTTTAATATACAATAAAAAGAAGGATTTGTTAAAAAAAAAAACAAAAAAAAAAACGTTTATGGTTTAAAAAAAAATTTTGTTTCTTTTTAAAAAAAAAACATTAAAAAAACCGTTTTTTTTCACAACCCTAGCTACAACCATACCCCTCACAAAACCGCACCGCCATTTTTTCCGCAAACTCCTGTTTATGCCAATTCTTCTCTCTCTTCCAAACTCACGTTCTCTCCTTAAGACATTTCCTTTACTCATCAATGATCACTTTTTCTTTCTGTCCTCCCAGCCGGGTCGATTCCAGGGAGGACTCACATATACATCGGTTTAACAAACCGACTATCATCCATCCTTTCCACATGACCATCCATCTCAGCGTATTCATTTTTATTCTCTCATTTACCCTTCTTCACACCACACAACTCTCTAATACGTTTCATGTCCTCGTTTTTATCAATCTCTTTTCACACATAACACTCCCTTAAGATTGAGTCCATCTGAAGACAATGTCTTTAAGATTCTTACCTCTTTATTCCAAGACATAGTCTCACTACTAATATTAACACGGGTACACATACCTTCATGTTAAGACCCTAGCGCATCATGATTAGCCCTTTACATTCACCCACGATTTAATTGCACCAGTCATTCTGCATTACCAATTTTCCTACTACACCACTGCATGATCCTTTCCTTTTTCATCCAACATATATCTTAAATATTTAACCTCTGATACTTTTTCAGCTGCTCACCATCTTAACATCACTTTTCAACACCGAGCGATGTCTACACTAGCAACCATAAGATGTTACTTTGTTATCTAAGCGTTCTTACTCGTCAAACCCTTCCTTTTTAACACCTACAAATCTCTATAACAAATCCTCTCAAAACTCTCTTCAGATTCGCCAACAAAACCAAATCATCCGCTATAATAGGTAGGGCACCCCACTCATCTTCATTCTTCATCATTCTAAACCATTCCCCTGCATCACTGTAATTTCTTTCATACC
>JABUQX010061535.1:0-32500 GCA_015478945.1 Trachelipus rathkii
AACTAGAGATATGTTTACTGCTTGTTTTGAAGTATTGAATTAAAAATGATATATGAATAACAAATAATAATAATATTATAAGTATATATATGAATTAGTATTTATATATATATAATACTATATAGTATCCTATATATATATATATAATATAGTATATATATATATAAGTATATCATATATATCGGTATATATAATATATATATATATATATATTATATATAGTATATATATAGATAGGTATATTTATAGTATATATATATGATATATATATATATTACTTATAAGTATATATATATAAGTATTACGGTTATATATATGAATATAATGTATATATATTATATATTACGGTATATATTGATATATATCTAATTATATATAGTATTAGTATTATATAATATATGAAATATCTCATATATATATTATAATAGTAATATATATAATATATATATATATATATTTATATATATATATATAATATATATATATATATATATTATATATATATAGTATATATAATATATATATATATATAGTATAGTATATATATATATATCTTACATTCTCCTCCCAGTCAGGCCTTGCGAGCCTGTCATTCGGGCCACCTCCGCTTGCCTTCTTGTTCTATCCATCACGATCGCATCCGCCATCAGCTCATCCATTGCAGGCATCAGGTGTTTCCTCAATGAATCCTTGACTCGTGTAGCTTAACCTTTTACGTAAACTTTCCCCTAAAGCCTCATGCACATTCCTTCCAAATTCTCACGACTTGTGGCAACTCTCTCTCTCTCCTCTGCATCCTCTCCAGGTGTCGCCACCACCTCAGTCTGGCTGCGGCCACTTTATTCATCATGGGTTTACACCCCACACTTTCGCCTCACTGTCGTCGTTTCCTCACTCCTGTCTTCTCATCTGTCGCAATTCAAACTGTCCGTCAAGCACAATTCTCGTGCCGGCTGTCTGAATTCTGAGCTCTCCTCTCGTGCGCACTGTCATTGCTCCAGTGTCTACCGGCCCATACATCATAAGTGACTTGCAACACAAGCCAGCGTAGATCATGACGTCACGGAATCAGAATATTCTTTTATGGCTTAATTACTATCTTTCAAGATGGGGTAGACTGCTCTTACAGTCCTGGCCATAGCTGCTCATCGTTAACTGTCATAATTTTCCTTTGAAGATACGCGGCCTTCTCTTCCAAGTGCTTTCTAAGATATTTAATTCTATCCACATTTTTATCCTCTCTACCGTCTAACTTTTACTATGCAACTCCTTCTCCTGCCTCTCGTGCTTACTACGAATTATTTCTTTTTTCTCGCGACATTCCAATCTTCATCCTGTTTCTCTCGCAAACTTTTTCCTGCGGAAACACACCAGGCACCCATCTTGCTGTCTCTCGCTTCACCATCTCCACTCCAACACAGCCGAAATCCATCTGCTACCCATGATGTCTCCGTCAATCTCTCTAAACTCTCTTTTACACCTCTTATGACTGTTTTCCAATACGCTATAGAACAGTGAATAGCCGACAGCAGCACTCAGACCGTTGCCTTGCGTTTCAGTTTAGCCTCAACCATTCCCATGCCGTTTGTTATATCCTCGTTCTTTCCTTACTTATGCTATTCACGCGTGTACTTCCTACTGCCTTTATCACTCTCGGCTGCGCTTCGCACCCTCCCTCTCCGGAACTGCTCCCAACTTCAATATCTGGGTACGGAATCAAATGCTTTCTTCAAGGTCTATGAAGGCGATATATTGTATTTCATATTGTTTTCCCAGGTCTTTTCAAGTTCATTCTTAATTATGCAAACATTACCAGTAGTACTTCTACCCACCTCTGTACCGCATACTGCTACTTGCACCCCAATCTTGGTCTTTTTTTTGATCTTATTTTCTTTCTAATATTCTTTCCATATAACTTCACCATGTGATCCATTAGTGAAGATTTCCCTCTTATAACATTTTTACAATTTCCATGCGTCCCCGCTTACGCATTTACTAATGGGTACTATTATTGAGCTTGCCCCAACCTTCGGCTACTCTGACTCTCCAACCAAAACCTGTTCAGAATCTTCAGGCATGCAGGTTTCCAGCCCGTCGTCGCTCCCGTCCTGCAGACACTGCAATATTTATCCCGATCCTCACCAGGAGTTTTTCCGCACTTCATTTTGCCTTACATTGCCGGTCCCCAAATTCCCTGCGCTCCGTTGATTACTGTCCTCCGTCTGTCTCCCTCCACGTTTCTCTCGCTCCTCCTCTTCTCTCTCCCCTTCCCTTCTTCTGACTGCAGACTTCGCACATTCAAACAACCTCATCAGAAGTATCTATCCTGCCTTTTGTTGTTTTTTCCTGCCACGGGCTTAACGCAATGTTATCTTCCGCTTGTTTGTCTTGATATTAAGTACTGGCTAACTCTTCGTTCTCTCTACATCGCTTCTTGCCATGTAAAAATGTGCTCTTCTTGCCTTTGCCTTCATATCATCCATGCAGTTTTCCTTTGCTAGGCTTCTAGAGCCACCTCCTGCGCTTTGGCCTTCGCGTCTTGCACGTCCTCTCGCCGGGCTTCATTTTCTTGCTTGACACGTACACGGCTTTAGATTATTATTATAGTATACTATTATATTTATCTTAGTATATTATATATATATATAATATATTAATATAGATATAGTATATATCAATATAGTATATATAATATATATATAACGAGAAATCAATTCAAAATTACAATTATCCCATAGCCCATGATAAAAAAGATGAAAAATAATATTGTATTTTAATGATGCATTTAATTAAATGTAGAAAACATGCCGCAAGGCATTCTCATTTTTCAAAGAAGGATGCGGATGCGATGTCAAACTTAGGTGGCGGATGTTTCGCAACATGCGATGCGGATCCGCCAGATGTTATGTCCATCACTTAATAGTATATAATAGGTAGTATATATATATATATATATATATAAGTCTATATATATATATAATATATATAGTATACTAATATAGTATATAATATATAAATACCGTATAGCGTATGTTTTTTTTTTTTTTGGAAACTAAGTTTCTAAATTTTAATTTTAAATTGAAATGTAACTTTCCTTATGTTGACCGTAATTTCTTGTTTATTAAAGCTCAATATGTCAGGCCTGAATAGTTCGGGCAAAGAGCGAATACGCGAATATTCGTGTATTTTGGCTGAGATAGGCAAAATACCTGAAGTATTACGAAATATTCGCACATCCTAATATATGAATATATATTTATATATATATATTATATATATATATATATAGTATATGTATATATATACTATAATGTATAGTAAGTATTATAATATTATATATAGTATATATATAGGTAATATAGTATATGTATTATTATATATATAGGTATATATATATGATAAGAGTATATATATTATATAATCAGTATATATACATTAGTATATATATAATACCGGTATGTAGATATATATATATTTATAAGTAATATATATGTTTCAAGTATATATATAATATATGATATATATTATATACTATATATTATATATATATTATAGTTATAGTTATCTATTATATATATATGTATCTATATATATCAATATATATTATATGTTAGGTATAGCTATATATATATAGTATACTATATACTATGATAATGTACTATAATGCTATAATATTTATAGGTATTACTATATGATAAATATAATATACTATAGTATATAGGTATATAAGATATATACTATATATGTTATATAGCGTCGGGTAGGGGTGACTTGGAAGCGGCATTTAAGTATAATCTGTCGTTCCCGACTTTCACCCTAATGCAGCTTGTTGAGAGAAAATTCTTTTGTCTCTGAAATTCAAGGCCATATATGGTGAGGGTATAGAAACACGACAAAAAAATAAAAAATGTATTCAAAAGCTAATAAAAATTATTATTAAAGTTTGTAATAAAACGCTCATTCAGGCTGCTTGAGGGGCTGAACTCGGATCACGCATTGACGGGGTGAAGTCGGACCAATGCTGTTTTTAAATTGCTCTTGTTACGTAGATAATTCAATTTTTAATTTTTCTACTTAATTATATAATAAAGTTTAAATCATAATTAAAATTAGTAATAAGTAATCAAAATGTCAACTAATGATGCATAAAGAATAAGAAATAAAAATAGGTGGGTCGATCACCCCTCTCGTCTCAAAAATTATTGAACAGCGACATATACTGTTTTTGGAATTCGTCGATTTTTTATATGAAAAGATTCAATTTTTTATGTTTTTAATATTTAATTAATATAAGGTAACAATTTTAAATATTTAAATGAATTCCTATATAAAAGAAAGTCAATAATCATAGGCTAACAATAGCGAAAAACATGGTGGTCCGACTGTCACACCATGCAATCAATCCTTCTTAGCAGGCGGGCGTGAATCGGAGCCAAGTTACGGGCGCCCGGTGATTTAGCCACTAATACTGTTTGGAACAAAAATTTACTTTGCCAGTTTAAAGCTAACAAAGCTAAAGTATACTTCAAAATAAAGTATACTTTCCGGAAAACATTTTTGGTGATATAAACACACAATAGACACCTAACCTACCTTACCCACTTTATGTAAAAATTGCTTTTTTTTCTTTTTTCAAAGTAGTGTTTATATTAAAAGGAAATTTTTTTTTTTTTTTTACATTTTTTTTACTTTGAATTGCATAAGGAATAATTTTAGGAATAAAATTTATTTTCATGTTGATTTTTAATAACCCCAAAATGTACATGGATTTAAATGATACTGTAACATTGTACTTCTTATACCATATTGGTACTGTAGATAAATTAAATATTTTTTAACATTTGTAGGTGTTAAAAATTCTGTGGTCCCATGGCCTAAAAATCCAGGACCAAATGAGAACACCAATTATTTGCCTTCTAATGCATTTACCTCATATTGAATTTATGCTTAATACTCTCTCAAAGCATGAAGCTTGTAAAATAAAGAACAAAGTTTCCACATTTTTTAGCATACCAAATGAGTGCAAAAAATGTCCCCATTTGCCCCATCCTACGATATATATATATTATATATAATAGGTTATAGTTATATATATATGATATATAATATATATATATAATATATATATTTATATCTGATATATATATATAGTATAAAATAATATATCATATGTAATATAATATATAATAGTAGTAGATAGTACTATATATATATTATATATAGTAGCAATAAGGATCTAGCTACTATATATACTTTGTATAATATATATATATTTATATATAATATATATTAAGTATATAATAATATACTATAATATATAGGTATAGTATATATTAGGGTACTAAATATAGCTAACATATCATAATTATATATATAAGACGATTGTGAGAGAGAGATATTTTTTTTTCTTTGTAGTGGTACAAAATACTATCATGATATATATATATATATAATATAATATTTTTAAATAATATTTTTTAGATGTTCAACAAGTAATAATACTATATATATATATATTTATACTATAGAATTGATTTTTAATTCAAATTACGGCTTCCTATCACAAGATATAGTATATATTTTAAAATTTCTTTTTCAGTATGCACAACAATTAATATGTTTGGAAGTTTTGTGTTGTCATGATATAAATTGAAGTCTATATCACTTGGAAAAGTATTTTAATTATTAATAACAGTTTTTATGAAGAAATATTTTGTTTGACAAATATTTCCTCGGGTCTAAAAAATGGAAGGTGACACTTTCTTGCAAAAGCGTAATTTGGAGTTTATCGCCCAAGAGTTGGCGAGCTCTGACTTAATTGATAATGTTATTTATGATCTCCATGTATATCACATCATTTCGGAAAGATGTATGAAAAATTTGTTGGTAAGATAATTAAATTTCTTTTATTTGTAAAAAAAAAAAAAAAAATTGATTAGTTTTCAATTTTTTAGGCATTATTCATTACTGGTCAGTCATTAGTCACTTACGTGAAATACTCTTCTCTCCTGTTTATGAAAATGTTTTCATTAATGTTATTTTTATATTATTATATATTTTTTTTAAATGGTATCTCTAACAAATGTTTAAAATATTTTATTCATTTAAAATACAGTAATTGATTTTGAATATTTTTTTTGCGTAAGATTCTTCATTCCATTAATTAAATGTCTTTTCAATGTACATGTATAAGGCAGTAAATATTTTATAAAAACTTCAGCTAGTAGTTATGAAAGCTTTTTTTCATGAGTGGTTTATTAAAAATAATTACTCTACTTATCATTTGTCAGGTTTAGGTACTAGAGCACCTTTTGTTTCCAATTATTTGAAGTGTGGTTAAGATTTTGCAAATGATCTGCTTCCCATATCAATGACTTTACCAGTCCTATATTATTACATCAATGTTTTTTCAAATCATGATTTCTTTAGACATTTTTTTTTCTTTAAATATAAATTGCTTCAATTAAGGATGTTATTGTTTGATTTAAATTGACTTAGCTTTATCTCTTTCTTCTTAACTACTACTGTTATTTACATCACTATCTCTTACCTAAATCAAAAAAGAACATTAGATCAATTAATCATTGTGTATTTTTTACAATTTTGAAGTACTCTAAAATTGGAGAGACTTTTTCCTTAACTTCAACCAAAGCAGATAATTTTTTCATTTAATTAAATTAGAACCATATAAATGTTTTTACTGTAAAGAATTTTAATTTTTCATAAATTTATAAATTTAATTGAGTTGATTAATTTTAATTTTAAACTTGTTTAAGTTTAAAATCCTGTATTTTATTTGATCATAGGATAAGAATTACTATTATTTTCATAAGAATTTTTGTACTGCTAAAATAGGTTTCTCTTAAAAATATTTTTCTTTAATATTTTTTTTTGTAATAAAAATTAACCTTTATTTCAATTTCATGTAATATAGGAACATTAATTGAAATATATAATTTTTAGTGAAGATTAGCAATTTTTGAATATCTTATTCATTTTTGTAGACATATCTTATTGCATAATTTGATATTCACTTAATAAATTTTTAAAATTTTTTTTTATAAAGTAGTAAAATGTACTATCTTATTTAATGCAGAATTTTTTTTTAACCTTCAGGCATCAGAGTCAACGTTAACAAACAAAGGAAGAAAAATAGTTTCCTTAATACTAGGGGAGAGGACTCAAAATAATCAAGCTAAAATTGCAGAAGTTTTTTATAAAAATGGTTTTATTTCAGTTGCGAATATGTTTGATCCTCAGTACACATCCATACTCAGTACTAGGTACGAGAGTTTTTTTTTGTTTTTTTTTCATCCTTTAGTATGGTAAATAAAGTCAAGAATTTCACTATTTATAAAAGAATTTTTTTTAATACTAATTGGAAAAAATACTTTTGTTCATATTAAAATCTATAAATCTATAATTAATGGTATTTTGTTATTTATAATTTACGTAACTCGTTAATTTTCCTAATTATAGTTTTTATAGTGTTAATTAATTTATAATTTATTTCTTACATTGGTAGCAGTGTCTTTTTTTTTTTTTATTACTTACATAATATTCAGATTGCTTTATATTATATTGGCATCAACTAGGGAACCTTTGATACCATTGATTACTAGTATATTAAAGCAGTACTAGCATATTTTGTTTTCTAGTTCGTCTCAGCTGCTTTGTTCAGCTATCAGAGTGCTTATTTAATGAAAAAACATCTTAAATTCTTTTTAGTTAGTTAAGCATCATAAGAATTATCAAATATTTATTTATTTTCAAGTAAATTGTGATTTTCTTAATATTTACCATATGTATTTCTGTTTATTTTGTTTCAATAGACTTGCTGGTTTGAGATTTATGGGGGGGGGGGGGGAGACTGGGCAAGTTCTGAATTTTTACTTTTTCAACTGAAAACCATATAAAAACTTTTATTTTTTAAGATATTCCAATAATTTTTTCACGAAAGTTCTAGAATAAAGTGTGGTCAAAAAGATATAATCATTTGCCTTTGAAATTCAATAAAAAAAAATTGGTAACTTCAAATATTCAATTTGAATTTCATAATATCAAAAAAAAAATTCAAAGTCATCACTTCAATCTTGTCTGACACCAACCCACGTTTTTCAATCTGAATAAAACTTCGTACGAATCTTCTCCTATATGTATATAAATGTCCTGGAAATTTTTAACGCAAAAAACTTGCTCTTTTTTTAGGGAATTTTGGAAAAAAAAATGAATTTTGAGAAAAACGCCTATAAAGATTTTGAGTGATTTTTTTGATTTTTTCCAGAAAGTAAAAGACATTACGCACCTCACCTAACCTAAATAAGCGCACCACAAGCAGCAGTAAAAGTTTTTATTCACACCGCACCGCACCGCACCACACCGCACTGCACCGCACCGCACCGCACCGCACCGCACAACACCAACTCCGTATCTTTTTCAAAATGGTTGAGCTCCGACTCCGCGAAAATTTTTTACTTTCCAAAAAATTAATGCTTAAAAAAATTTATTCTCAGGCTCCAGCTCTGGCTCCAACTCCGGTTATGGCTTCGTCTCCGGCTCCGGCTTTAGCTCCGGCTTTCCGGCTCCAATTCCGGGTCCGGCTCCAGCTCCTTTTCAAAATTGTTCAGCTCCAACTTTAAAAAAAATTTCCTTTCAACTGCAAAAAAATGTTCTTCAGCTCCGGCTACGGCTCCCGGCTCCGACTCCAGCTCCGACTTCGTTTCCATTTCAGAATAGTTTAGCTCCGACTTTACAGAAGCATTTAAACCTGCAAAAACAATTTCTTTAAATTGTTTATACCAACAAATTCCGGCTCCGGCTCATGCTCCTTTTCAAATTGTTCATCTCAAACTTTGTTGAATTAGTTTCATCTGCAAAAACATTTCTTGAAAAAAAAATTGTTTTTTAGATCCGCCTCCGGCTCCGGCTCCAACTCCGGCTTCGGAACCAGCTCCGGCTCCTTCTCCGGCTCCGGCTCCGGCTCCGGCTCCGGCTCCGGTCTTGTTCCGGCTCCGTTTCAATTTCAGAACAGCTCAGCTCCGACTTTTCAAGGTTAATTTTTATTCCAAATTTCTTTAAAAAAATTTACCTTACCACCGGCTCCGGCTCCGGCTCCGGCTCCGGCTCCGGCTCCGGCTCCGGCTCCGGCTCCAGCTCCGGCTCCGGCTCCTTTTCAAAATTGTTCAGCTCCAACTTTGTAGAATTACTTTCATCTGCAAAAAAAATCTTGAAATTTTTTTTTTTCAGATCCGCCTCCAGCTTCAGCTCCGACTTCGTTTCACATTTCAGAATAGTTCAGCTCCGACTTTGCAGAAGTTTTTTTACCTGCAAAAAGATTTTATTTATGTAAAATAGTTATATTTTGGCCCCACCTTCGGCTCCAACTCTGACTCTGGCTCCGGTTCCAGCTTCGGCTCCGGCTTCAGCTCTGATTAAAGAATAGTTCAGCTCCGACTTTGCAGAAGTAGTTTTACTTGCAAAAACAATTTTTTTTAAAAAAAATTAAACTTTGGCCCTGGCTCCGACTCCGGCTCCGGCTCTGGCTCCGACTCCGGCTCCTTTTCAAAATTGTTTAGCCATAACTTTGTAAAACTATTTTCACCTTCAAAATTAATAAAATATTGTTTTTAAGCTCCGGCTCCGGCTCCAGCTCCAGCTCCGGCTCCGTCTCCGGCTCCGGCTCCGGCTCCGGCTCCGGCTCCGGCTCCGGCTCCGGCTCCGGCTCCGGCTCCGACTCCAGCTTCGGCTCCGGCTCTAACTCCGACTCCGTTTTCATTTCAGAAAAGTTCATCTCCGGCTTTGCAGAAGTATTTTTACCAGCAAAAACAATTTCTTTAAAAAAATTATAATTTGGTTCCGGCTCCGGCTCCGGCTCTGACTACATTTATATGATTGAGAAAGAGCCTGAGCTTGGGTTTTGTTTGCGAAAAGGAAAAGTGTAATTTATTATAAAATTTGAATAAAACCTTGAAAGATCCTAAAAGTTGAATTCCAATTTCGAACCTGGAAATGGAATTTTTTAGTTTGACACCCCTATAAAAAATATCCAGTAACTTAAAAACTTTTTGGAATTTCGAAACAGAAATTATACCATGATGTAGAGGAGGGAATTTTCTAACAATAATAGTAATAAAAAAAAGTGAAATTTTTTATTTGTACTCTGAAAAGTTAGGTTTGGCCAGGTACAGACTCCCTTTAAATTTGTTCCAGTTTTCATTATAAATTCCTTAAATTTGTTTCATTTTTCATTATAAATTCCTTAAATTTGTTCCATTTTTCATAATAAATTCCTTAAATTTGTTACATTTTTCATTATAAATTCCTTAATTTTTTCCATTTTTCATTATAAATTCCTTAAATTTGTTCCATTTTTCATTATAAATTAATTAAATTTGTTCCATTTTTCATTATAAATTCCTTAATTTTTTCCATTTTTCATCATAAATTCCTTAAATTTGTTCCATTTTTGATTATAAATTCTTTAAATTTGTTCCCTTTTTCATTATAAATTCCTTAAATTTTTTGCCTTTTTTATTATAAATTCCTTAAATTTGTTCCATTTTTCATTATAAATTCCTTAAATTTTTTCCATTTTCATTACAAATTCCTTAAATTTGTTTCCTTTTTATTATAAATTCCTTAAATTTGTTCCATTATTCATCATAAGTTCCTTAAATTTGTTCCATTTTTCATTGTAAATTCCATACATTTTATTTTCATTATATGAATTTCTTAGCTTTTTAAATTTTCATTAATAAATTTCTTAAACTTGTTCCATTTTTCATTATAAATTCCTTAAATTTGTTCCATTTTTACTTATTTCTGCAAGATCATTCTTATATTTTCATATTCCTCTTTCAGTTTTGTTGAGTGACCTATTGGAATCAATGCATAACTATTGCCATTGTACAATAAAACACTTCAACCTTCTCGTTGAACTATCCATAAAAAATCGCCAATCTTCTGGTCGGTATTTAGGTAACCCCATTTGGAGTTAGAGTCCAGGGATGTTTCTACAGTTTACTAGGTCTTCTTCTTCAATGAAATATGAAAGAAGTACTACCTCTCTTGTCCGAAAAAAAATTATTTTACATTCGTCCTTGAGACAGTTTTTTCACTTAGTCTAGATGCTAAAAGCTCAGAATCTTGCTTGGAGAGACTTAACTCTCGTACTAAATCATTGATCTCTTCCTGGGAGAACTGTTGCTGTGTAGTAGTACTTTCTTCATATTCACTATCACTATCTGCAGTGTGCACAAACAAAATCCCTGGATTATCTTCTTCTCAGACAATGCTAGGTCTGGAAGTGTGAACACTGGGTTGGGGACATCGTCGGAGTGTGGTACAGGTCGCCTTGCTAAATCTAAATCCGGATTCCCAAATTTACGTTTCATGTAACGATTGATACCTTTCACATTAACCAAACAAAAATAACAGTCACTGTGGTTATTCTTTGGCTTTGGCCATACCATAGGCACACCAAATTTTAAACCTTTTCTTCGTCCATTTTTCCACTGACGAAGATTTTCGACACACGTTTTACAGACCATATGGGGAGCCCAAGACTTATCTTGGTCACCGAGTTTCATTCCAAAGTATACCAGAAATGCTTGCTTCACAAAGTTAGTAATATTTCTTCTTTGGTTCTCCTGGCAATATTCACCACAAATGTTGCAGAATATATTGGTGTTATTCAAACAGGCTCTTCGTGAAGTACTCATAGTGTTCTGAAAATAGAAAAAAATAAAGTACATATAAAGGTAAGCCCCTTAAAAAGAAATAAAACGATATTACTGTAAAACATGCATTAAAAAAGATATTTGTACAAGAGTAAATCTGGAACACCCTGTATCTCAAGAAGTAGAGCCAATCTTTTAAAACTAATGTCATTTCTGAAATCAGCACACCTGATATACAATAAATTCGAAAAAATATTCTTGGCAGCAAAAAAAATAAATTTTTTTTTGTTGGCCAGTGTATTTGATCTTTTTTTGATGGCTTTTATATCGCTTTTTGGTCGGTTTTTAATCGGATTTAGATCATTTTTGATTTCTTTTGGATCGATATTTGATCTCTTTCTGATCGGTTTTTGATCGCATTTTAATCGCTTTTTTATCGCTTGTTGGCCGGTTTTTGATAGATTTTTAATCGGTTTTTGATCACTTTTTGATCGCTTTTTGAATTCAATCTAATCTGTTTTTTGATGAGTTTTTGATCGCTTTTTAATCGGGATTTGATCGGTTTTTGATGGGTTTTTGATCAATATCTGATCGCATTTTAATCGCTCTTTGATCGCTTTTTGATCGGTTTTTGATCGTTTTTGATCGCTTTTTATCGGTATTTGATCGCTTTTTACTCGCTTTTTTTATCGCTTTTTGCTTGCTTTTTGATCGCTTTTTAATCAGTTTTTGATTTGTTTTTGATAACTTTTTAATCGCTTTTTGATCGGTATTTGATCGGTTTTTTGATCGGTATTTGAACAATTTTTGATTGTTTTTGATAGCTTTTTGATCGGTTTTTGATCGGTTTTTGATCGGTTTTTGATCGTTTTTTGATCGCTTTTTAATCGCTTTTTCATCGCTTTTTGATCGGTATTTGATCGGTTTATGATCAGTTTTTGATTGGTTTTTGTTAGGTTTTTGATCGGTTTGTGATCGGTATTTGATAGCTTTTTGTTCGCTTTTTGATCGCTTTTTGATCGCCTTTTGATCGCTTTTTGATTTCTTTTTGATCGCTTTTTGATCGGTATCCCTGGAAAACAAAGATTTTTGAACGTTTTTTGATCTGTTTTTGATCTGTTTTTAATCGTGTGTTTGATCGTTTTTTATCGTTTTTTGATCGTTTTAGATCGATTTTTGATCGTTTTTTGATCACCTTTTGATTATGATCGGTTTTTGATTGGTTTTTGTTCGGTATTTGATCGCTTTTTGTTCGCTTTTTAATCGGCATATGATCACTATTTGATCGCATTTTGATAGCTTTTTGATTGCTTTTTGATCGATATCCCTGGAAAACAGATTTTGCGGCAAAACATTTGAATGTCATATTATAGGTAACTTGTTGCCCTGATTCCGAATATGATCTCCGTTTTCCAAGATTGGCTCAAGTTTTTCAGGTACAGGGTGGTCACAAAAATACATTAATAACAACAATTTATGTTAGGTTGTAACGTATTCACAAAAAAAACGAAAGATATATATATCAAATTGTTAATGAGTAAGTACATAAAATGCAAATATGTAAAAACATTCAATTCAGTACAATGAAATCAAAATTATTGCATTACAAATCGCTGTCTATATGATTGTCTTCTGTGTGCAGAATGTGACAATCACGTTGAAGGCTCCAACAATAGTCTGCCATCATATGTGTATCCCATCTTCCTTGGTATCTTTCTTCCATCACCTTGATATCTTGATGGAATCTCTCCCCTTGTTCCTCACTATAACATCTTAGATTATTTGGAAACCGATCTAAGTGAATATGTAGAAAGTGAACTTTTATGCTCATATTAGCATTCAAATTTTTGAAGTCTGAAAGCATTTTCTGTACGAGTTCTACATAGTTGGCAGATTTATGGTTGCTCAAAAAGTTCTGAACAACCAAGACAAAACTTTTTCAGGCAGATGCTTCAATATCAGTCATGGAATATATGAAATTGTCATCCTTGATGATTTGGGGAATCTTTGAGGGGCGCAAAGATTCCACTAAAGTTCTCTTTATTACGCCACCCTGGGAAAAAATCTGCAATATATTTTGAAACATTCGAAGGCAGTTGTCTAGGGCCCTAACAAATTTCTTTCATCAAGTCCTAGTTTGATGTTGAGGAGTGGTGGAAAAATAATTTTTCACCTGTCAACCAGGGGTTCGTTAATGATATTTGATGCACCTACAGTCATATTTTCCCTAGCAGGCCATACAACTTTTTCCCAGTGGTCTTCTTTAGCCCTACTATCCCACAAGTATTTGAAACAAGGGTACTTAGTATATCCGCTTTGCTGCCCAAGTAATATGTTGACCATCTTCAAATCAACGCATATAGACCACTGGCGTTCATTATATCTAAGCTTCTGCAAGATCATTCTTATATTTTCATATTCCTCATTCAGTTTTGTTGAGTGACCTATTGGAATCAATGCATAACTATTGCCATTGTACAATAAAACACACTTCAACATTCTCGTTGAATTATTCATAAACAATCGCCAATCTTCTTGTGGGTATTGAGGTAACCCCCTTTGGAGTAGGAGTTCAGGGATGTTCCTACAGTATACTAGGTCTTCTTCTTCAATGAATTATGAAAGAAGTACTACCTTTCTTGTCGGAAAAAAGTTATTTTACATATGGCCTTAAGACAGTTCTTTTCACTTAGTCTAGATGCTAAAAGCTCAGAATCTTGCTTGGAGAGACTTAACTCTCGTACTAAATCATTGATCTCTTCCTGGGAGAACTGTTGCTGTGTAGAAGTACTTTCTTCATATTCACTACTACTATCTGCACGTGTGCACACCAAATCCTGAATATCTTCTTCATCAGACAAGGCTAGGTGTGGGAGTGTAATGAACACTGGGATTGGGACATCGTCGGAGTGTAGTACAGGTCGCCTTGCTGGTTCCAAATCCGGATACTCAAATTTACGTTTCATGTAACGATTGATACCTTTCACATTAACCAAACAAAAATAACAGTCACTGTGGTTATTCTTTGGCTTTGGCCATACCATCAAGGCACACCAAATTTTAACCTTTTTCTCGTCAACGGTAAGTCTTCCCGTCTAGCTCTGTCACACACTTTTACCAGACCATATGGGGAGCCTAAGACTTATCTTGGTCTCCGAGTTTCATTCCGGAGTATAGCGATATGCTTGCTTCACAAAGTTAGTAATATTTCTTTTTTGGTTCTCCTGGCATATTCACCCCAGATGTAGCAGAATTCATTGGGGTTATTCAAACAGGCCTCTTCGTAAAGTACTCATAGTGTTTTGAAAATAGAAAATAATAAAGTATATATAAAGGTAAGCCCCTTAAAAAGAAATAAAACGTTATTACTGTAAAATATGCATTAAAAAAGATATTTGTATAAGAGTAAATCTGGAACACCCTGTATCTCAAGAAGTAAAGCCAATCTTGGAAAACTAATGTCATTTCTGAAATCAGCACACCCGCTATACTATAAATTCGATAAAATATTTGATCGCATTTTGATAGCTTTTATATCGCTTTTTGATCGGTTTTTGATCTGGTTTAGATCATTTTTGATTTCTTTTTGATTGATATTTGATCTCTTTCTGATCGGTTTTTGATCGCATTTTGATCGCATTTTTATCGCTTTTTGATCGCTTTTTGGTCGGTTTTTGATCGTTTTTTAATCGGTTTTTGATCACTTTTTGATCGCTTTTTGCTTTCATTCTAATTGGTTTTTTGATCGGTTTTTGATCGCTTTTTAATCGGAATATGATCGGTTTTTGATAGGGTTTTGATCCCTTTCTGATCGCTTTTTTATCGCTTTTTAATCTCTCTTTGATCGCTTTTTGATCGGTTTTTGATCGTTTTTGATCGCTTTTTATCGGTATTTGATCGCTTTTTGTTCGCTCTTTGATCGCTTTTTAATCAGTTTTTGATCTGTTTTTGATCATTTCTTGATCGCTTTTTGATCGGTATTTGATCACTGTTTGATCGCTTTTTGATCGATATTTGAACACTTTTTGATAGTTTTTGATAGCTTTTTGATCGCTTTTTGATCGGTTTTTGATCGCTTTTTGATCGCTTTTTATTCGCTTTTTCATCGCTTTTTGATCAGTATTTGATCGGTTTTTGATCAGTTTTTGATTGGTTTTTGATAGGTTTTTGATCGGTTTGTGATCGGTATTTGATCGCTTTTTGTTCGCTTTTTGATCGCTTTTTGATCGCTTTTCGCTCTTTAATCGGTATTTTTTTCGATTTTTAAACGATTTTGATGTTTTTTGATAGGGTTTTAAACCGTGTGTTTTGATCGTTTTTTGGATCGTTTTTTTGATCGTTTAGATCGATTTGATCGTTTTTTGATCACTTTTTGATTATGATCGGTTTTTGATTGGTTTTTGTTCGGTATTTGATCGCTTTTTGATCGCATTTGATCGGCATATGATCACTATTTTGATCGCAATTTTGATAGCTTTTAGATTGCTTTTTTGATTGCGATAAAACATTTGAAGGTCATTTTATAGTAACTTGTTGCCCTGATGCCCGAATATGACCTCCCGTTTTCCTAGAATTGGCTCTAGTTTTTCCAGGTACAGGGTGGCCACAAAATACATTAATAACTACAATTTATGTTAGGTTGTTTAACGTAATTCCACAAAAAAAAAACACACGAAAAATATATTTATCAAATTGTTAATGAGTAAGTACATAAAATGCTAATAGGTCAAAACATTTAATTCAGTACAATGAAATCCCAATTAATGCATTACAAATCGCTGTATATATGATTGTCTTCTGTGTGCAGAATGTGGACAATCACGTTGAAGGCTCCAGACAAAAGTCTACCATCATATGTGTATCTTTCTCCTTGGTATCTTTCTTCCATCAACTTGATATCTTGATGGAACCTTTCCCTTGTTCCTCACTATAACATACTAGATTATCCGGAAACCGATCTAAAGTGACCATGTGAAAGTAAACCTTTATGCTGCATATTGCATTCAATTTTTGAGTCTGAAAAGCATTATTCTGTAACGAGTTCTACATAGTTTTGCAGATTTATGGTTTACCCAAAAGTTCTGAACAGCCAAGACAAAAAACTTTTTCAGGCAGATGCTTCAAAATCAGTCATTTAATTTATGAAATGGTAATTAACTTTCTTGATTGTGATTGTTGGGTAGCCGTTTATTTTTAGCTTTGAAGTTCTCCATACATTAAACCCTGAAAAATCGTGCAAATATATTTGAAACAATTCACCATCTTTTGTCTAGGCCCTAACAAATTGTCCTTCATCAGTCCTAGTTTGATGTGGAATGGTGGGAAAATATTATTCCTCTGTCAAGCAGTGGTTCGTTAATGATATTTGATGCACCTACAGTCATATTTTCCCTAGCAGGCCATAAAACTTTTTGATAGTGGTCTTCTTTAGCCCTACTATCCCACAAGCATATGAAACTAGAGAACCTTAGTATGTCCGCCTTTGCTGCCCAAGTTAATGATGATGACGCAATCTTCAAATCAAAGCAATATAGGACCACATGGCGTTCATTATATCTTAGCTTCTGCAAGATCATTCTTATGTTTTCATATTCCTCATTCAGTTTTGTTGAGTGACCTATTGGAATCAATGCATAACTATTGCATTGTACAATAAAACACACTTTAACATTCTCGTTAAACTATTCATAACAATCGCCAATCTTCTGGTCGGTATTGAGGTAACCCCATTTGGAGTAGGTATCCAGGGATGTTCCTAACAAGTAAAATCTAAGGTCCTTCTTCTTCAATAAAATTTGGAGAAAATCTTATAACGGTCCGAAAAAGGTTATTTTACATTCGGGCCTTGAGACAGTTCTTTTCACTTAGGTTATAGTTGCTAAAAGCTCAGAATCTTGCTTGGAGAGACTTAACTCTCGTACTAAATCATTTTATCTCTTCCTTGGAGTAACTGTTGCTGTGTAGAAAGTACTTTCTTTCAATATTCACTCTATATCTGCAGCGGGTGTGCACACCAAATCCCTGAATATCTTTCCTTCATCAGACAATGCTAGGTCTGGGAGTGTAGTGAACACTGGGATGGGGACATCGTCCCGGAGTGTAGTAGAGGTCGCCTTTGCTGATTCCAATCCGGATACTCAAATTTAACGTTTCATGTAACGATTGATATCTTTCACAATTAACCAATAACTAAACGAAACAGTCACTTGGTTATTTCTTTGGCTTGGCCAATACCAAGCCCAGCACCAAATTTTAAACTTTTTTTTCGTCCCTTTTTTCTACACTGACGTAAATTTTCGACACACGTTTTACATGACCATAATGGGGATGCTCTAATGAACTTATTCTTGGTTCTCTTCGAGTTTCCATTCCAAAGTATGATCCAGACTATGGCTTAGCTCACAAAGTTACGTAATATTTTCTTATTTTGATTCTCCTGGCAATTGTCACCACAGATGTAAAGCAGAATTACATTGGGGTTATTGCAAACCAGGCCCTCTCTTTTATTATTATATATTATATAAGTAAATCCCATAATTATCACTATTTATATACGTTATACTATTTATATAATATGCTTAAAAAGATAATTGGTATAAGGAGTAAATATCTGGAACTATTATCCCTGTATCGTCAAGAAGTAGAGCCAATCCTTTTTAAAGGCCAAATTGTATGGAAATTAATAATAACATATTTAAATAAATGAAAAATGGAACAAATTTAAAGAATTTATAATGAAAATGGAATAAATTTAAAGTAAATTTTATAATGAAAATGGAACAAATTTAAGGAAACTAAAATACAAGAAATGAAAAAAAATTTAAGGAATTTAATAGATGAAAAATACAATTTTAGTTAGGAAATTGTATAATAAAAAATGAACAATTTAGGCAATTTATGATAAAAAATGTAAAAAATTTAAGTAATTTTATAGGAAATGAAGACAAAGTTAAGAAATTTATAATGAACAAACCCTTCAAAATTTTTCACAAATTTTATAAAAATGAAAAAGGGAAAAAAATTAGGAATAAAAGGAATAAGGGAATAAGGGCTTTAATAATGAAAATGGAACAAATTTAATGGAATTTAGAAATGAAAAATGGAACAAATTTTAGGAATATATATAATGAAAAATGGAACAAATTTAAGGAATTTATAATAAAAAATGGAACAAATTTAAGGAATTTATTATAACAATTTATAAGGAAAAATGGAACAAATTTAAGGAAAATTTAATAAATGAAAATGGAATAAATTTAAGGAAATTTATAAATTCTTTAAATTTGTTCCATTTTTCATAATAGGAATTTATAATGAAAAATGGAACAAATTTAAGAAATTTATAATGAAAATGGAACAAATTTAAGGAATTTATAATGAAAAATGGAACAAATTTAAGGAATTTATAATGAAAAATGGAACAAATTTAAGGAATTTATAATGAAAAATGGAACAAATTTAAGGAATTTATAATGAAAAATGGAACAAATTTAAGGAATTTATAATGAAAAATGGAACAAATTTAAGGAATTTTTAATAAAAAATGGAACAAATTTAAGCAATTTAAAATGAAAAATGGAACAAATATAAGGAATTTATAATGAAAAATCGAACAAATTTAAGCAATTTATAAACAAAAATAGAACAAATTTAAGCAATTTATAATAAAAATGGACAACAATAATTAATATGAAAAATGGAACAAATTTAAGTAATTTATAATGGAAAATGGAACAAATTTAAGGAATTTAAAATGAAATTGGAACAAATTTAAGGAATTTTATATAAAAAATGAAACAATTTAAGGAATTTATAATGAAAACAACAATTAAGCATTTATAAATGAAAATGAAACATTAAGTAATTTATAATGAAAAATTGAACAAATTTTAGCAATTTTTAATGAAAAATGAAACAAATTTAATGAATTTATAATGAAAAATGTAACAAATTTAAGATTAAAATAATAAATTGAACAAATTTAAGCAATTTATAATGAAAAATGAAACTAATTTAAGAAATTTATAATGAAAAATGGAACAAATTTAAGGAATTTTTAATAAAAAATGGAACAGGGTTAGTTAATTTATAATGAAAAATGGAACAAATTTAAGCAATTTATAATGAAAAATGGAACAAATTTAAGCAATTTTAATGAAAAATGGAACAAATTTAAGGAATTTGTAATCAAAAATGGAACAAATTTAAGCAATTTATAATGAAAAATGGAACAAATTTAAGGAATTTAAAATAAAAAATGGAACATAAATTCCTTAAATTTGTTCCATTTTTCATTATAAATTCCTTAAATTTGTTCCATTTTTCATTATAAATTCCTTAAATTTGTTCCATTTTTCATTATAAATTCCTTAAATTTGTTCCATTTTTATTATAAATTCCTTAAATTTGTTCCATTTGTCATTATAAATTCTCTAAATTTGTTCCATTTTTCATTATAAATTCCTTAAATTTGTTCCATTTTTCATTATAAATCTCCTTAAATTTGTTTCATTTTTCCTTATAAATTCCTTAAATTAGTTCCATTTTCACTATAAATTCCTTTAATTTTTTTCCATTTTTCATTATAAATTCCTTAAATTTGTTCCATTTTTCATTATAAATTCCTTAAATCTATTCCATCTGCTGGTCATCCCCTGGCCATCTGCTTTGCATCTCTTGGCCATCTCCTTGCCATATAATTGCCATCTCCCGGCCATCTTTTGGCCATCTCCTTGCCATCTCCTGACTATCTTCTGGCAATCTCTTGGCCATCATCTGGCGAGCTCCTGACCATCTGATGGCCATCCCTTTGCCATCTGCTTTTCATCTCCTGGCCATCTCCTTTCTATCTCTTGGCCATCTGATTAAAAAACTGATTAAAAAGTGATCAAAAGCGAAAAAGCGATCAAATACTGATCAAAAGCTATAAACAATCGATCAAATACAGATCAAAAACCGATCAAAAACCGATCACAAAGCTACCAAAAATTGATCAAAAGTAATCAAATACCGTTCCAAAAGAGATAAAAAAACAGGTCAAAAAGCGATCAAATAACAACCAAAAAGCCATCAAAAGCGATCAAAAAGCGATCAAAATGCGACCACAAAGCGATCAAAAAGCTATTGAAAAGCAATAAAAAGCTGTAAAAAAAAGCGAATAAATACGGATCAAAAACCGATCAAAAACCGATCAAAAAGCGAAAATAAACGATCAAAAAATTATCTAAAGGAGATAAAAAAAAGCGATCCATTACCGATCAAAAAGAGGTCAAAAAGAGATCAGAAACCAATCAAAAACTAATTAAAAAGCGATCAAAAAAAAAAAAAAAAAACGAACTAAAAGCAATCAAATACCGAACAAAAAGCGATCAAAAAACTGATAAAAATGTGATCAAATAACATTCAAAAAGCGATCAGAAAAGCGATCAAAAGCGACAAAAATGCGAACAAAAAGCGATCAAATACAGATCAAAAAGCGATTAAAAAGCCATTAAAAAACGATCAAAAACTGATGAAAAACCGATCAAAAAGCGATCAAAAAGCGATCAAAATGCGATAAAAATTGATAAAATGCTATCAAAAACCAATCAAAAACCGATCACAAAACAATGAAAAAACGATCAAAAAGTGATCAAATAAAGATCAAAAAGTGATCAAAAAGCAATCAAAAACTGATCAAAGAGTGATCAAATACCAATCAAAAAGCTATAAAAAAGCAATAAAAAGAATTAAAAAGCGATAAAATACCGATCAAAGAAACGATCGAAAAGCTATCAAAAAGCGATAAAATATTGATCAAATATCGATATAAACCGATCAAAGACAAAAAGCGATCAAAAAAAGATCAAATATCGATCAAAAAGCGATCAAAAAGCTATCAAAATGCGATCAAATAGTGATCAAATGCCGATCAAAAAGCGATCAAAAAGCGATCAAAAAGCGACTAAAAAGCGATCAAAAATGATAAAAAAGAGATCAAATATCGATCAAAAATGATCAAAACCGATCAAAAACAGATCAAAACCGATGAAAAACCGATCAAAAATAAAGATTAAAAACCGATCAAAAACTGATCAAAAATCATAATCAAAAAGAGCAAAAAAGAGATCATAAAGCGAGAAAAAACAATAAAAAACTGATCAAAAAACGATCAAAAAGCGATCAAATACCGATCAAAAAGCGATCAAAAAGCGACCAAAGAGTGATCAGGAAGAGATCAAAAGAAATAAAAAAAACTGGTAAAAATCGATAAAAAAAACCCATCAAAAACCCATCAAAAAAGAAATACCGATTAAAAAGCAATCAAAAAGCGATCAAAATGAAATCATAAAGCGATCAAAAAGTAATCAAAAACCGATAAAAAACTGATCAAAAACCTACAAAAAAGGGTCAAAAAAGCGATCAAATTGCGATCAAAAACCAGTCAAAAGGAGATAAAATACCGATCAAAAAGAAATCAAAAAGCTGTAAAAAGGTGATCTATACTCGAACAAAATACGATCAAATGGCGATATAAAATCGATCAAAAAGCAATCAAATAGTGATCAAATAAAAATCAAAAAGCGATCAAGGTGCGATCACAATGCTAACAAAAAGCAATCAAATACCGATCAAAAAGCGACCAAAAACTGATTAAAAACCGATCAAATAGCGATGAAAAAGCAATTAAGAAGCGATTAAAAAGCGATCAAAACGCGTTCAAATATCGATCAAAAAGCTATCAAAAAGCGATCAAAAAGCTGTCAAAATACAATCAAAAGTGATGAAATACCGATCAAAAACCGATCAAATGGCGATATAAAAACAATCGAAAAGCTATCAAATAGTGATCAAATAAAAATCAAAAAGTGATCAAGGTGCAACCACAATGCGAACAAAAGGCAACCAAATACCGATCAAAAAGCGATCAAAACCAGATCAAAAACTGATTAAAAAGTTATCAGAAAGCGAACAAGAAGCGATCAAATACCGATCAAAATGTGATCAAAAACTGATCAAAAAGCAATCAAATGCCGATCAAAAATCTATCAGAAAGCGATCAAATACCAATCAAAAACCGATCACAAACCGATCACAAAGCAAACAGAAAGCGATCAAACAGTTATCAAATACTGATCCAAAAGCGATCAAAAAACTGGTGAAAAGCGATCAAATACCAACCAAAAAGCTATCAAAAGCGAAGAAAAAGCGATCAAAAAGTGAAAAAACGATCAATTACCGATCGAAAATAGAACAAAAAATGATCAAAAACCAACCCAAAAAAAAAAACTATCATATAACGATTAAAAAGAGATAAAATACCGATCAAAAAGTGATCAACAAGAAATCAAAAAGCGATCTAAAGTGATCAAAAACCGATCAAAAACAAATAAAAAACCAAATAAAAAGCAAAAAAAGCTATCAAAGTGTGATCAAAAACGTATCAAAAAGCGGGATCAAACACCGAACAAAAAACGATAAAAAAGCAATTAAAAAATGCTAAAAAAAACCGATCCATTAACGATCAAAAAATGATCAAAAAGTGATCCAAAAAGCGATCTAAAAGCTATTAAAAATGATCAAAAAGAAATAAAAAACGATAAAAAAGGGAAAAATATCAAAAAGCGATAAAAAAAATTTCAAAAAGCTTTCAAAATATGATCCAATACTGATAAAAAACGATCAAAAAGAGATGAAAAGTTATCAAAAAATATAAAAACGATCTAAACCGATCAAAAAACGATAAACACACGATTAAAAAATGATAAAAAACAGATCAAAAAACGTTCAAAAGCGACCAAATACCGATCAAAAAGCGATCAGAGAGAGATCAAAAAGCAATCAAAAACCGATTAACTTAAGTTTTAATTTAAGTTTAAGTATAAACTTAAGTTTAAGTTTAAGTTTAAATTTAAGTTTAAGTTTAAACTTAAGTTTAAGATTAAGTTTAAACATGTTTAGGTATATTACTTAAATTTAAGTTTAAACTTAAGTTTAAGTTTAACTTTAAGTTTAAGTTTAAACTTAAGTTTAGTTTAGACTCAAGTTTAAGTTTATATCTAAGTTTAAGTTTAAACTTGATTAAGTTTAAACTTAAGTTTAAGCTTAAACTTAAGTTTAAGTTTAAACTTAAGCTATTAAGTTTTAGTTTAAACTTAACTTTAAGTTAAAACTTAAGTTTAGGTTTAAAATTAAGCTTAAGTTTAAACTTAAGTTTAGTTTAAACTAAAGTTTAGTTTAAACTAAAGTTTAGGTTTAAACTTAAGTTGAAGTTTAACTCTAAACTTTATTTTAAGGTTAAGTTTAAACTTAAGTTTAAGTTTAAATTTAAGTTTAAGTGTAAGTTTGAGTTTAAACTTAAGTTTATGTGTAAACTTAAGTTATGTTTAAGTTTAAATTTAAGCTTAAGTTTAAGTGTAAGCTTAAGTGTAGGTTTAAGTTTAAACTTAAGTTTAAGTTTGAGTTTAAACTTAAGTTTATGTTTATTTTTAAACAAGTTTAAGTTTAAGTTTAAACTTGTTGAGGTTTAAGTTTAAATTTAAGTTTGTTTAAACCTAAGTTTAAGTTTAAAATTAAGTTTAAGTTTCAATTTAAGTTTAAGTTGAAGTTTAAATTTAAGTTTAAGTTGATGTTACTTAAAATAAACTTAAACCTAAATTTAAGTTTAAACTTAAACTTAAACTTAAGTTAAAACTTAAACCTAAACTTAAGTCTAAGTTTAAATTTAGGCATAACTTAGTATAAACTTAAACTTAATATTAAGTTTAAAGGCAAACTTCAACTTAAGTTTAAACCTAAACTTACGTTTAAATTTAAACTTAACTTTAAACTTAAACTTAAGTTTAAACTAAACTTAAGTTTAAACTTAAACTTAAACTTAAACTTAAACTTAAGTTTAAACTGAAACAAGTTCAAGCTTAAAGATAAAGCTTAAACTAAGTTTAAACTTAGATAAGTTTAAGCTTAAACTTTAGTTTAAATTTAAACTTAAGTTTAAACTTATACTTAAGTTTAAATTTAAACTTAAGTTTAAGCTTAAACTTAAGTTTAAGTTTAAACCTAAACTTAAGTTTAAACTTAAACTTTAGTTTAAACCTAAACCTAAGTTTAAACTTAAACTTAAGTTTAAACTTAAGCTTAAATTTAACCCTAAACTTAGGTTTAAACTTAAGTTTAAACCTAATTAAGTGTAAACTTAAGCAAGTTTAAACATATTTTTTTATACTTAAACTTAAGTTTATACTTAAGTTTAGGTTTAGGTTTAAATTTAAGTTTAAGTTTAAGCTTAACTTTGTGTAAGTTTAAAGTTACGTTTAAGTTTAAACTTAAGTTTATGTTTGTTTAATTTTAGGTTTAAGTTTAAGTTTAAGTTTAAGTTTAAGTTAAAGTTTAAGTTTAAATTTAAATTTAAGTTTAAACCTAAGTTTGTTTAAACTTATGTTTAAGTTTAAATTTAATTTAAAGTTTAAGTTTAAACTTAAGTTTAAGTTTAAAATTGGTAAAATTTAAACTTAAATTTAAGTTTAAACTTCAGCTTATGTTTAAACTTCAGTTTAAGTTTAAACTACCGTTTAAATTTAAGCCTAAGTTTAAGTGGTGATAGGAGGGGGGGGGGGAGGATGGGTAGAGTGGAGGTGGCTGGGGGGGGTGGGTGGCGTTGGGGGGTGGGAGATTGAGGGGAGTAGGGTGGGGGGAGGAAGGGAGGGGGTGGGGGGGGAGTAAGGTGGGGCTGATGGGGGTGAAGGGAGGTGGGGGGGGGAGGAAAGGGGGTGGGGGTGGGGAAGGAGGAGGTGAGAGGGGGAGGGTTTAAGTTGGGGAGAGGGGAAGAGGGGGGGGGGAGTGGGTGGGGGTGGGGTGGAGGAGGAGGGGAAGGTAAGGTGTGGGTAGGGCAGGGAGCGGTGGCGGAGTGGAGGGCGAGGGGGGGTAGGGGTAGGGTGTAGCGGGTTGGGGGGAGAGGGGAAGGCGTTGTCGGTGAGTAAGAAGTGAGGGGGTAGGGAGGTGGGGGGGAGGGGGGGTGAAAAAGAAGAGGGGAAGGGTGGGAGGGTGGGAGGGAGGGAGGGGAGGAGGTGAGGGGAGGGGGGGGGAGGGGAGGGGGAGAGGGGGGGAAAGGGCTGCGGGGGGAGAGTTAAGTTTATGTTTAAACTTAGGTTTAAGTTTAACCTTAAGTTTAAGTTTAAACTTAGGTTTAAGTTTAAACTAAAGTTTGACCTTAGTCAAACTTTAGTTTAAGTTTAAACTTTTTAAGTTTAAACTTAAGTTGAAGCTTAACTTTAAACGTAATTTTAGGTTTAAGTTTAAACTTATAGGGAGGATTCAATCTTTGGATGGGCCTGATCCCAGTTTTCAGCCCCACCTAAAAATGGACATAAAATTCGGATATTTCAGCTGATTTTGACTATAAAAACAACAAAATGTAACTTTTTTGCCCTCTAAAACGTTGTTTTCCGGTGTTTTTCTGTGACTGTAGTAATTCTTTTAGAATTTAAAATTTTTCAAAATTCATGTTTTTGACTATTTATCTACTTTCAGAATTGTTGGCAAAGTAACCTCAAACTTGAAATATGCATAGATGGGTCCATTACCTACAATATCCACATTTGCTTGTTTCGATTTTTTGAGTTTTGTGCTCAGCGTTGTCAAATTTCCAAAACCATTTTTTTTAATTTGAAAAGCGAAAAATTGAAAAAAAAATTTCTACTAATCCAATCAACATCAAATTTTCAGGGCTTGTAAAATTGCGCACGATGCATCTTTTTTACTTAAATAATTTCTTTATATATGCATTAGGTTTGGATTTGTTGTTGGAACAAATTTTTAATTTTTTAAACTTAAACTCAAGTATAAACTTAAGTTAAAGTTTAAGTTTTAACTTAAGCTTAAGTTTAAATTTAGGTTTAAACTTAGGTTTAAACTTGAGCTAAAGTTTTAGTTTAAGTTTAAGTTTAAACTTAAGTTCAAATTTAAACTTAAACAAACTTAAACTTAAGTTTAAACTTAAACAAACTTAAACTTAAGTTTAAACTTAAACCTAAGCTTAAGTTTAAACTTAAACTTAAGTTTAAACTTTAACTTAAACTTATGTTTAAACATAAACTTAAATTTAAACCTGAACTTAAGTTTAAACTTAAATTTAAACTTATACTTTAAACTTATACTTTAATTTAAACTTAAAATTAAACAAATTAAAACAAGTTTAAACGTAAACTTAGACTGAAGTTTAAACTTTAATCTTAAGTTTAAGTATAAGCTTAAGTTTAAGTTTAGGTTTAAGTTAAATTTTAAGTTTATACTTAAACAAGTTTAAATTTAAACTTAAGTTTAAGTTTAAGCTTTAAACATGTTTAAGTTTAAGTTTAAACTTAAGTTTAACAAAACTTGAGTTTAAACTTAAGTTTGTTTAATTTAAAACTAAAGTTAAGTTTTAGTTAAAACTTTTTAAGTTTAAAATTAAACTTAAGTTTAGTTTAGGCCTAAATTTAGGTTTAAACTTAAGTTTAAGTATAAATTTTAAACTTGAGTTTCAGTTTACGCTTAAGATTAAGTTTAAGTTTAAGTTTCAGTTTAAGGCTTATACTTAAGTTTAAGTGTAAACTTAAACTCAAATTTAAACAACTTGAACTTAAACTTAAACTTAAATTTAAACTTAAACCTAAGTTTATACCTAAACTTAAGTTTAAATTTTAAACTTAAATTTAAACATAAAATTAAGTTTAAACTTAAACTCAAGTTTAAACTTTAACTTAAACTTAAGTTTAAACTTAAGCATAAACATAAGTTTAAACCTAAACTTATGTTTAAACCTAAACTTAAGTATGAAATTAAACTTGTTCAATCTTAAATAAAATTTAAATTTAAACCTAAATTTCAGTTTAAAATTGAAGGTGAGTTTAAAATTAAACTTGTTTAAATCTAAACTTGATTTTAAACTTAAACTTAAGTTTAAACTTAAACTTAAGATTAAACTAAAACTTAAACTCAAACTTGTTTAAACTTAAACTTAAACCTAAGTTTATACTTATGTTTAAGTTTAGGTTTAAACTTTTGTTTAAGTTTAAGTTTAAACTTAAGTTTAAGTTTAAGTTTTAAGCTTAACTTTAAGTTTAGGTTTAAATATACATTTAGGTTTAAACTTAAGCTTAAGTTTAAGTTTAAATTAAAGTTTAAGAATAAGTTTAAGTTTAAGTTTGTTAAAGTTAAGGTTTAAACTTAAATTTAAGTTTAAACCTAAGTTTAAGTTTAAACTTAAATTTAAGTTTAAATTTGAGTTTGAGTTTAAACTTAATCTTAAGTTTAAGATTAAACTCAATAATTTTATACCTAAGTTTAAGTTTAAAGTTGTTTAAGTTTAAAATTATGTTTTAAGCTTAAATTAAACTTAATTTTTAGGTTTTAAGTTTAAGTTTAAACTTAGGTTTAAGTTTAAACTAAAGTTTAAGTTATACTTAGTTTAAGTTTAATACGGCTGAAAGTTTAAGTTTTAAATATTAGTATATTAGTATATTAGTATAGGTTTGAGCTTAATGTTTAACCTAAAGTTTAGGTTGGGTTTAAACCCAAGTTTAAAATATTGGAAGTTCCAAACTTAGGGTTGTACACCAAATGTTTACTTAAGTTAAATTTACAAGTTTGAACTTTAAGTTTAAATTTAACAGTTTAAAATTTAAAGTTTAAACTTAAGTTTAAATTTAAACTTTAGTTTAAGTTTAAAATTAAGCTTAAATTTAAACTTAAGTTTAAACTTAAACCTTATTTAAATTTAAGTTTAAATATACAAAAATTATATATATATATATACTATATACTATATTATATATATAATATATATATATATATTATATATATATATATATATATATATATATATATATATAATATATATATATATATATATATATATATACATATATATATATATATATATTATATATATATATATATATAATATATATAACATTGGTTAAACATTGGTTTAAACCTAAACCAGTTTAAACTTAAACTTTAGTATAAAATTAAACTTTTTAAACCTTAACCTATGTTTAAACTTAAACTTGATTAAATTTAAACTTAAGTTTAAACTTAAACTTAAGTTTAAACTTAAACTTAAGTTAAAACCCTAACTTAAAGTTAAGTTAACTTAAACTTAAGTTTAAACTTTAACTTAAATTTAAGTTTAAACCTAAACTTAAACTTAAGTAAAAACTTAAGTTTAAGTTAAAGTTTAAACTTAAGCTTAAGTTTAAATTAAATGTTAAAATTAAGTTGAAGTTTAAACTAAAGTTTAAGTTTAAATTTGAGTTTAAGTTTAAACTTAACTTTAGTTTGAACTTAAACTTAAACTTATGTTTGTAATTAAACTAAGTTTTAAATTTAAACTTAAGATTAGGTTTAAACTTAAGTTTAAGTTTAAGTTTGTTTAAGTTTTAGTCTAAACTTAAGTTTTAGTTTAAGTTTAAACTTAATTTCAAGTTTATGTTTAAAGTTTAAGTTCAAACCTAAGAATAAGTTTAGTTTTAAACTTAAGTTATTTTAATTTTAAACTTAAGTTAAAATTTAAGTTTAATTTCAAGCTTAAGTGCAAGTTTAAGTTTAAACTTAAGTTTAAGTTTATGTTTAAACTTAAGTTACGTTTAAGTTTAAATTAAAGCTTAAGTTTAAGTTTAAACTTTTTAAGTTTAGATTTAAACTTAAGCTTAAGTTTAAGTTTAAATTTGTTTAAGTTAAAATTTAAATTTAAGTTTAAGTTATCGTTTAGGTTTAAGTTTAAGTTTAAGCTTAAACTTTAGTTTAAGTTTAAGTTTAGGCTTAAGTTTAAGTTTAAGTTTAAACTTAAGTTTAAGTTTAAGTTTAAACTTAAGTTTAAGTTTAAGCTTAAGTTGTTTAAATTTGAGTTTGTTTAAATTTTAAACCTAGGTTTAAGTTTATATTTAAGTTTAAGTTTATTTTTAAGTCAAAGTTTATACTTAAGCTTAAGTGTAAGCTTAAGATCAGTTTAAATTTAAGCTGAAGTTTTAATTTAAGTTTGTTTAAACCTAAACCTAAACATAAACTTAAGTTTAAACAAACACCTAAATTTAACCTCAAGTTTAAATTTAAACTGAAACAAATTTAAATTTAACTTGAACTCAAACTTAAGTTTAAACTTAATCTTTAACATAAATTTATACTTAAACTGAAACTTAAATATAAACTTAAACATAAACTTAAATTTAAACTTAAACTTAATCTTAAGTTTAAACTTAAATTTAAACTTAAATTAAAGTTCAAACTTAAACCTAAACTTATGTTAAAACCTGAATTTACACTTAACCTAAACTTTAACTTCAGTTAAACTTGAACTTACTTCTAAACTTAAACCTAAGTTTTAACTTACATTTAAGTTTAAACTTAAACTTAAGTTAAGTTTTAGTTTAAACTTAAGTTTGGGTTATAGTTTAAACTGAAGTTTAAGTTTAGGTTCAAGTTTTATTTTAAATTTAAGTTTAAGTTTAAATTTTAAACTTAAGTTTAAGTTTAAGTTTAAGTTTAAATTTATACTTAAGTTTAAGTGTAAACTTTTAAGTTTAAACTTTAGCTGAAGTTTTAATTTAAGTTTAAGTTTAAACTTAAGTTTAAACTTCAACTTAAACCTAAACTTAAACTTAGGTTTAAACTTAAACTTAAACGTTTAAACTTAAACTTAAGTTTAAACTTAAGCTTAAGTTTAAACTTGAACTTAAATTTAAACTTGTTTAAATTTAAATTTAAACTTAAAGTTTAAATTTTAAACCTAAATTTAAGTTTAAACTTAAACTTAAACATGTTTAAACTTAAACTTAACCTAAGATTAAATTCAAACTTAAGTTTAAGTTTAAACTTAAACTTAAAATTAAACTTAAACCTAAATTTAGGTTTAAACTTAAGAATGGTTTAAGTTTACACCTAAGTTTAATTTTATACTTAAGTTTAAGTTCAAACTTAATTTTAAGTTTAAACTTAGGTTTAAGTTTAAACTTAAGTTTAAGTGTAAACTTATGTTTAAGTTTAAATTTCAGTTTAAGTTTAAACTTAAGTTTAAATTTAAACTTAAGTTTATGTTAAATTTTTAGTTTAAGTTTAAGTTTAAACTTAAGTTTAGGTACAAACTTAGGTTTAAGTTTAAACTAAAGTTAAAATTTAAACTTAGGTTTAAGTTTAAACTAAAGTTAAAGTTTAGGTTTAAACTTAAATTTAAAATTAAACCTAAATTTAGGTTTAAACCTAAGTTTATGTTTAAACTTAAGTTTAAGTTTAAGTTTAAACTTAAGTTTAAGTATAAACTTAGGTTTAAGTTTAAACTTATGTTTAAGTTTATACTTAGTTTTAAGTTTAAACTTAAGTTTAAGTTTAAACATAAGTTTAAGTTTAAACTTAAGTTTAATTTTAAACTTAAGTTTAAGCTTAAACTTAAGTTTAATTCCAAGTATTAGTTTAAGTTTAAGTTTAAGTTTAAGTTTAAGTTCAAATTTAAGTTTAAGTTTAAATTTAAACTTAAACAAGTTTAAATTTAAACTTAGGTTAAGTTTAAGTTTAAACAAGTTTAGGTTTAAGTTAAACTTAAATTTAAGTTTAAATTAAAACTTAAGTTTTGGTTTGAACTTAAGTTTAAGTTTAAACCTAAATTTAAGTTTAAAATTTAAACTTTAAGTTTAGGTTTAAATTTTTTTGTTTAAGTTTAAACTTAAGTTTAAGTTTAAGTTTAAACTTGTTGAAGTTAATCTTTAAACTTAATTTCAAGTTTTAGTTTAAACTTAGGTTTAAGTTTAACTTATATTTAAGCTTAACCTTAAACTTTAACCTAAACTTAAACGTAAACTTAAACTAAAAATTAAACTTAAACTTTAACTTAAGTTTAAATTTAAATGTAACATTAAACTTAAACTTAAACTTGTTTAAACTTAAACTTAAACATAAGTTTGAACTTAAACCTAAACTTAAGTTCAAACTTAAATATAAACTTAAGCTAAAACTTAAATTTAAACTTAAGTTTAAACTTAAACTAACTTAAACTTAAGTTTAAACTTAAACTAACTTAAGTTTAAACTTAAACTTAAGTTTGAACCTAAACGTAAGTTAAAACTTAAACTTAAGTTCAAACTTTAAATTAAGTTTAAACTAAACTTAAATTTAAACTTAAGTTTAAACTTAAACTTTAGTTTAAACCTATACTTAAGTTTAAACTTAAACTTAAGTTTCAACCTAAACTTAAGTTTAAACCTAAACTTAAATTTCAACTTAAACTTAAGTTTAAACTTAAATATCAAAAGTTTAAAATTAAACTTAAGTTTACTCTTAAACTTAAGTTCAAACTTTAACTTAAGTTTAAGCTTAAAATTGTTTAAACTTAAATTTAAACTTAAGTTTAAAATTAAACTTTTGTTTAAACTTGAACTTAAACCTAAGTTTAAATTTGAACTTAAACTTAAGTTTAAACAAACTTAAACTTGGGTTTAAACTTAAACCTAAACTTTAGTTTAAACTTAAGGTTAAACCTATACCTGAACAAACTTATACTTATATTTAAACTTAAACTTAATTTTAAACTTAAAGTTTTGTTATAACTTAAACTTTAGTTTAAACTTAAACCAAAGTTTAAACTTAAACCTAAACTTAAAATTAAGTTTAAATTTAAGCTTAAACATAAATTTAAATTTAAAAAAGTTTAAACCTAAACTTAAGTATAAAATTAAACTTAAGTTTAAACTTAAACTTAAAGTTAAATTTAAACTTAAACTTAAGTTTAAACAAACTTAAGTTTAAACTTAAACTTAAGTTTAAACAAACTTAAGTTTAAACTTTAACTTAAGTTTAAACTCAAACTTAGGTTT
>JABUQX010061535.1:37500-57500 GCA_015478945.1 Trachelipus rathkii
GTTCTTCCATATCAATTTCAGCATTAACATTTTCTGATTGCTCTTTATTATCTAGAATATTTAAGATTTCCTCCACGTCACGTACAATATTCAGCTATCTTTTGGCCATTTTTTGATTAGAATATATATATGTATATATATTATATATATTTATAACTTATATATATATATATAATATATATATATATATATATATATATATATATATTATATATATATATATATATATATATTTATATATATATATACTATATAGTAATATTATATATATATATTATATATAATATGTATATATATATAATAATTATATAATATATTATATATATATATATATTAGTTATATTATAGTATATATACTGGATATATATATATATATATATATATATATATATATATATATATATATTATACGATATAAAATATAGTATTTAATCTATCATAATATACTTTCTTCTTAAAAAAAATTGGCACTACAAATTATATAATATATATATATATATATATGGGAGAGGTACATATATATATAATATATATATATATTTAAATATATAATATATATATTATACATCTGTTGAAATTGAGACAATTTTATCTAGTGAAATATGATGTTTTCCAATGCACTCAATTATAGAATTTGCTACATCCTATCCACGTGTTTGACTTTTGATTGGCAATAATCCTAAAAAGTTCTTCTTTAGGACCTGCATATGAAATAAATCATACACAAGGTGAAACTTGCTCTGTATCATTTATGTCACAAGACTCGTCACCTAGTCTCTAAAATCACTAATAATTGAAAGTACATAATATTAAATTTGTAAAATTTTATCAATATAGAAATATAAAATTTAAATTTGACAGCTGTCAACAGATCTACGTCATGAAAATTTTGCCACTGAAAAAAATTATTCCATGTAGTTGCTAATATAATACAACAGGAAAAGTCGCCGTATATCGCTAGAATTTTTTTTTTTTTTTGAAATCTCGCTTCACACCAACAATAAAAAAATCTTTTTATATTCTTAAATCCCATTTTAATACCATTAAATTTTTCGTATGATATGTCATACAGTGGGATCTAATGGGTTAGGTTTAAGTATAAACTTGTTTTTAATTTAAAGAAGTTTAAGTTTAAACTTAAATTTAAGTTTAAAATTTAAACTTTAAGCTTGTTTAAATTTTTTTTTAAGTTTAAGTTTAAGTTTAAGTTTGAACTTAAGTTTTAGTTTAAACTTAAGTTAAGGTTTAAACTTAAGTTTAGGTTTCAACTTATGTTTAAAAATAGTAGGTTTTGAAAATCGACCAATGCCCAGATATGGCGTCAAATATCAAAATTCCCCTGCTACACTTTTTAGATAATAGTCCAATCTTTGTATTTTTTAAGTTTAAAGTCATTTCGAAAAATAGTTTAGGAGGAGTTTCGACAAATGTCAAAAACATAGATTTTCAAAAATTGAAAATACCAAAACAAAGTCTACAGACAAAGAAAAACACTGTAATACGACGTTTTAGAGGTCAACAAAAGCTACAGTTTGGTGTTTATGTGGTCAAAATCGTCTGAAAATTTCGAATTTTATGTCCATTTTTAAGGGGGGTGAAAATTGGGCTTAGCGTAAAGCACAGAATGGCGCCACCCCTTAAGTTTAGGTTTAAGTTTAAACTTAGATTTGTTTAAACTTAAGTTTATGTTTACGTTTAACCTATATAGACTTAAGTTTAAACTTAAACCTAAGTTTTTACTTAAACTTAAGTTTAAACTTAAACTTAAACTTAAGTTTAACCTTAAGTATAAATTTATGTTAAAGATTAAGTCTAAACCTAAGGTAAAGTTTAAGTTCAAGTTAAATTTAAATTTAAGTTTCAGTTTAATTTTAAACTTAAGTTTAAATTTAAGTTTAAGTTTAAACTTAAATTTAAGTTTAAACTTGTTTCAGTTTAAACTTAAGTGTAAGTTTAAACTTAAGTTTAAGTTTAGGTTTAGTTTTAAACTTAAGTTTAAACTTAAACTAAAATTAAAACTTCAGCCAAAATTTAAACTGAAACTTAAACTCAAACTTAAACTTAAACTTAAACTTAAACTTAAACTTAAACTTAAACTTAAATTAAACTTAAACTTAAACTTAAACTTAAACTTAAACTTAAACTTAAACTTAAACTTACACTTAAACTTAAACATAAACTTAAACTTAAACTTAAACTTAAACTTAAACTTAAATAAACTTAAACTTAAACTTAAACTTAAATTTACATCTAAACTTAAACCTTAACTTAAACATAAACCTAAACTTAAACTTAAATTTAACTTAAACTTAAACTCAAACTTAAACTTAAACTTAAACTTAAACTTAAACTTAAACTTAAACTTAAACCTAAACTTAAACTTAAACTTAAACTTAAACTTAAACCTAAACTTAAACTTACCCCTAACTTAAACTTAAACTTAAACTTAAACTTAAACTTAAACTTAAACTTAAACTTAAACTTAAACTTAAACAAACTTAAACCTAAACTTAAACTAAAACCTAAACTTAAATTTAAACTTAAACTTAAACTTAAACTTAAAATTTTTACTAAACTTAAACTTAAACTTAAACTTAAACTTAAACCTAAACTTAAAGAAACTTAAACTTAAACTTAAACTTAAACTTAAACTTAAACTTAAACTTAAACTTTAATTTAACTTAAACTTAAACTTAAAACTATACTTAAACTTCAACTTAAACTTCAACTTAAACTTAAACTGAAACTTAAACTTAAACTTAAACTTAAACCTAAACTTAAACCTCTTAATTTTAAACTTAAACTTAAAACTCTTAAACTTAAAATTTAAGCCGGTCGTCAAAACTTAACTTTGAGAGACCTTAACTTAAACTTAAAATTTAACTTAAACTTAAACTTAAACTTTAAACTTAAAAACTAAACTTAAATTAACTTACTTAACTTAAACTTTAAACTTAAACTTTAAACTTAAACTTTAAACTAACTTAAACTTAAACTTAAACTTTAAACTTAAACTTAAACTTCAAACTTAACTAAACTCAAACTTAAACCTCTAAATTTTAAACATAAACTTAAAACTCTTAAACTTAAAATTAAACCTCTCAAACTTAACTTTAAACTAAAACTTAAACTTAAATTTAACTTAAACTTAAACTTAAACTTAAACTTAAACTTAAACTTAAACTTAAACTTAAACTTAAACTTAAACTTAAACTTAAACTTAAACTTAAACTTAAACTTAAACTTAAACTTAAACCTTAACTGAAACATAAACTTAAACTTAAACCTAAATTTAACTCAACTTAAACCTTAAACTTAAACATCTTAAACTTAAACCTAAACCTAAACTAATCTCCTTAAAACTTAAACTTAAACCTAAACTTTAACCTTAAACTTAAACTAAACTTAAACTTAAACCTAACCTAAACTTAACTTAATGGGTCATAACTATTTAAACATTATTTAACTTAACTTACCTTAAAGACTATACTTAACCTTCCTAAACTAAATCTTACCTTAAACTTTTATATACTTAAACCTAACCTCATATTTTTAAACTTAGAACTTAAACCATAACTTAAAATTTAACCTTTCAAACTTAACTTTAAACTTAAACTTAAACTTAAATTTAACTTAAACTTAAATTTAAACTTCAATTTAAACATAAACTTAAACTTAAACTTAAACTTAAACTTAAACTTAAACTTAAACTTAAACCTAAACTTACTTAAACCACCTAAACTAACTTAAACTTAAACTTAAACTTAAAACTCGAACTTAGACTTAAAAACTTTAAACTTTAATAAAAACTTAACTTAAACTTAATTTAAAACTTAAACCTAAACTTAAAATTAAAGCTTAAATTTAAAACTTAAACTTAAAACTTAAACTTACTTAATCAAGGTTAAATCACAAAATATAAATTAAGCTTAAACCTTGAACTTAAACATAAACTTAAACTTAAACTTAAACTTAAACTTAAACTTAAATTTAAACTTAAACTTAGTCAAACTTAAACTTAAACTTAAACTCAAACTTAAACTTAAACTTAAACTCAACTAAAGTTAAACTTAAACTTAAACTTAAACTTAAACTTAAACTTAAACTTAAACTTAAACTTAAACTTAAACTTAAACTTAAACTAAACTTAAACTTAAACTTAAACTTAAACTTAAACTTAAACTCAAACCTTAACTTAAACTAACACTTAAACTTAAACTTAAACTTAAACTTTAACTTAAACTTAAACTTAAACTTAAACTTAAACTTAAACTTAAATTTAAACTTAAACTTAAACCTTAACTTAAACATAAACCTAAACTTAAACTTAAATTTAACTTAAACTTAAACTTAAACTTAAACTTAAAAAACTTAAACTTAAAATTAAACTTAAACTTAAACTTAAACTTAAACTTAAACTTAAACTTAAACTTAAACTTAAACTTAAACTTAAACCTCTTAAACTTAAACTTAAACTTAAACCTAAAATTAAAGCTAAACTTAAACTTAAACCTCTTAAACTTAAACTTAAACCTAAACCTAAACCTAAATTTAAACTTAAACTTAAACTTAAACTTAAATTTAAACCTAAACTTAAACCTAAACCTAAACCTAAACTTAAACTTAAACTTAAACTTAAACTTGAACTTAGACTTAAACTTAAACTTAAATTTACCCTTAACTTAAACTTAAACTTAAACTTAAACTTAAACTTAAACTTAAACTTAAACTTAAACTTAAACTTAAACTTAAACTTAAACTTTAAACTAACTTAAACCTAAATTTAAACTTAAGCTTAGGCCTTACGGCTTTATCATAAACTATAAACTTAAACTTTAAACTTAAACTTAAATTTAACCTAATTTATTAAACTTAAACTTAAAACTTAAACTAAACTTAAACTTAAACTTAAAACTTAAACTTATAACTTAAACTTAAACTTAAACTTAAACTTAAACTTAAACTTAAACTTAAACTTAAACTTAAACTTAAACTTAAACTCAAACTTAAACTTAAACTTACACTTAAACTTAAACATAAACTTAAACTTAAACTTAAACTTAAACTTAAACTTAAACTTAAATAAACTTAAACTTAAACTTAAACTTAAATTTAAACATAAACTTAAACCTTAACTGAAACATAAACCTAAACTTAAACTTAAATTTAACTTAAACTTAAACTCAAACTTAACCTTAAAACTTAAAACTTAAACTTAAACTTAAACTTAAACTTAAACTTAAACTTAAACTTAAACTTAAACTTAAACTTAAACTTAAACTTAAACTTAAACCTAAACTTAAATTTAAACCTAAACTTACACTTAACTTAAACTTAAACTTAAACTTAAACTTAAACTTAAACTTAAACTTAAACTTAAACTTAAACTTAAACAAACTTAAACCTAAACTTAAACTTAAACTTAAACTTAAATTTAAACTTAAACTTAAACTTAAACTTAAACTTAAACTTAAACTTAAACTTAAACTTAAACTTAAACTTAACTTAAACTTAACTTAAACTTAAACTTAAAAAACTTAAACTTAAACTTAAACTTAAACTTAAACTTAAACTTAAACTTAAACTTTAATTTAACTTAAACTTAAACTTAAAACTATACTTAAACTTCAACTTAAACTTAAACCTTAACTGAAACATAAACTTAAACTTAAACCTAAATTTAACTTAACTTAAACTTAAACTTTTAAACCTCCTAAACTTAAACCTAAACCTAAACTTAAATTTAAACTTAAACTTAAACTTAAACTTAAACTTAAACTTAAACTTAAACTTAAACCTAAACCTAAACTTAAACAAACTTAAACTTAAATTTAAACTTAAACTTAAACCTAAACTTAAACTTAAACTTAAACTTAAACTTAAACTTTAATTTAACTTAAACTTAAACTTAAAACTATACTTAAACTTCAACTTAAACTTAAACTTAAACATAAACTTAAAGTTAAACTTAAACCTCTTAATTTTAAACTTAAACTTAAAACTCTTAAACTTAAAATTTAACCTCCCAAACTTAACTTTAAACTTAAACTTAAACCTAAATTTAACAAACTTAAACTTAAACTTAAACTTAAACTTAAATTTAAACATAAACATAAACTTAAACTTAAACTTAAACTTAAACTTAAACTTAAACTCAACTTAAACTTAAACTTAAACTTAAACCTTAACATAAACTTAAACCTAAACCTAAACTTAAACTTAAACTTAAACTTAAACTCGAACTTAGACTTAAACTTAAACTTAAATTTACCCTTAACTTAAACTTAAACTTAAACTTAAACTTAAACTTAAACTTAAACTTAAACTTAAACTTAAACTTAAACTTAAACTTAAACTTAAACTTAAACTTAAACTTAAACCTAAATTTAAACTTAAGCTTAAACCTTAACTTAAACATAAACTTAAACTTAAACTTAAACTTAAACTTAAACTTAAATTTAAACTTAAACTTAGTAAAACTTAAACTTAACTTAAACTCAAACTTAAACTTTAAACTTTAAACTTAAACTTAAACTTAAACTTAAACTTAAACTTAAACTTAAACTAAACTTAAACTTAAACTTAAACTTAAACTTAAACTTAAACTTAAACTTAAACCTAAACTTAAACTTAAACTCAAACTTAAACTTAAACTTACACTTAAACTTAAACTTAAACTTAAACTTTAACTTAAGCTTAAACTTAAACTTAAACAAACTTAAACTTAAACTTAAACTTAAATTTAAACCTAAACTTAAAAATTAACTTAAACATAAACCTAAACTTAAACTTAAATTTAACTTAAACTTAAACTTAAACTTAAACTTAAACCTAAACTTAAACTTAAACTTAAAATTAAACTTAAACTTACACTTAAACTTAAACTTAAACTTAAACTTAAACTTAAACTTAAACCTAAACTTAAACTTAAACTTAAACTTAACTTAAATCTAAATTTAAACTTAAACTTAAACTTAAACTTAAACTTAAACTTAAACTTAAACCTCTTAAACTTAAACTTAAACTGCGTTGCAAACTTTCCGATCAAATGATATAATCAAAAATACCTTGAACATCTTAAACTTAAAAACTTAAACATAAACTTAAAACCTAAATTTAATTTTTAACTTAAATTAAACTTAACAACTTAAACTTAAGACTTAAACTTAAACTTAAACCTAAACCTAAACTTACACTAACACTTAAACTTAAACTTAAACTTAAACTTAAACTTAAACTTAAACTTAAACCTAAACTTAAACTTAAACTTAAATTTACCTTTAACTTAAACCTAAACTTAAATTTAAACTTAAACTTAAACTTAAACTTAAACTTAAACCTAAACTTAAACTTAAACTTAAATTTAAACTTAACTTAAACTTAAACTTAAACTTAAACTTAAACTTAAACCTCCTAAAACTTAACTTAAATTAAACCTTAACCTAAACTTAAACTTAAAATTAAGCTAAACTAAACTTAACGCTCCTGAATGAAAATCAGAGTTTAAAACGAAACTTAAATTAAATTTAAACTTAACTAAACCTAAACTAAACTTAAACTTAAACAAAAAACTTAACTTATTAACTTAAACTTAAATTTAACTTAAACTTAAACCTTAACTTAAACATAAACCTAAAGCTTAAATTTAAAACCTAACTAAACATAAACTTCACTTTAACTTCAACTTAAACTTAAACTTACACTTAAATTAAATTTAAACTATTAAACTTAAACTTAACTTAACTTAAACCTAAACTTAAACTTAAACTTAAACTTAAACTTAAACTTAAATTTACACTTAAACCTAAACCTAAATTTAAACTTAAACTTAAACTTAAACTTAAACTTAAACCTACTTACATTAAAAACTTAAATGTGGAAACAACTTACCTTAACTTAACAACTTAAACCATAAATTTAAACTTAAACTAAAACATAAACTTAAACTTAACTTAAACTTTGAACTTAAACTTAACTTAAAACTTTACTTAAACATAATTAAACTTAAACTTAAACCTAAACTAAACTTAACTTATAACTTAACTCTAAACTTAACTTAACTAAACCTTAAACTTAAACTTAACTTAAACTTAAACTTAAACTAAAACTTAACTCAAAACATCAAAATTAACTTAAACTTACACTAAACTTAACTTAAACTTAAACCTTAACTTAAACATAACTTTAAACTTACAACTTAAACCTAACTTAAACTAAAGAGGGCATAAAAAATTGGTAAACTTAATCTAACTTAAACTTAAACTTAAACTTAAAACTTAACTTAAACCTAAACTTAAACTTAAACTTAACTTAAACTTAACTTACCTTAAACTTAAACTTAAACATAACTTAAACTTAAGGTTAAACTTAAACCTACTAACCTAAACTTAACTTAAACTTTAACTTAAACCTAAACTTAAACTTAAACTTAAACTAAAACTTAAACAAACTTAACATAAACTTAACTTAAACTTAAACTTAACCCTAAATTTACTCAAATCAAACTTAAAATTAACTTTACACTTAACTTAACTTAAACTAACAACTTAACTTAAACTTAAACTTAAACTTAAACTTAAACTTAAATTTAAACTTAAACTTAAACCTTAACTTAAACATAAACTTAAACTTAAACTTAAACCTAAACTAACTTAAACTTAAACTTAAACTTAAACTTAAATTAAAGTCAAAACCTTAAACCTAAACGTTAAACTTAACAACCACCAAACTTTAAACTTAAACCTAAACTTAAACTTAAACCTAAACCTAAACTTAAACAAACTTAAACCTAAACTTAAACTTAAACTTAAACTAAACTTAAACTTAAACTTAACTTAAACATAAACTTAAACTTAAACATAAACTTAAACTTAAACTTAAACTTAAACTAAAACTTAAACTTAAACTTAAATTTAAACTTAAACTTAAACCTTAACTGAAACATAAACTTAAACTTAAACCTAAATTTAACTTAACTTAAACTTAAACTTTTAAACCTCTTAAACTTAAACTTAAACTTAAACTTAAACTTAAACTAAAACATAAACTTAAACTTAAACTTAAACTTAAACTCAAACTTAAACTTAAACTTACACTTAAACTTAAACTTAAACTTAAACTTAAACATAAACTTAAACTTAAATTTAAACTTAAACTAAAACTTAAACTTAAACTTAAATTTAAACTTAAACTTAAACCTAACTTGAACATATATTTAATCATCATACTAAGTTTAACTTAACTTAAACTTAAACTTTTAAAACCTCTTAAACTTAAACTTAAACTTAAACTTAAACTTAAATTTAAACCTAAACCTAAACTAAAACTTAAACTTAAACTTAAACTTAAACCTAAACTTAAACTTAAACTTAAACTTAAATTTAAACTTAAACTTAAACTTAAACTTAAACTTAAAGAAACTTAAACTTAAACTTAAACTTAAACTTAAACTTAAACTTAAACTTAAACTTAAACTTTAATTTACCTTAAACACAAACTTAAAACTATACTTAAACTTCAACTTAAACTTAAACTTAAACTTAAATTCAAACTTAAACTTAAACTTAAACCTCTTAATTTTAAACTTAAACTTAAAACTCTTAAACTTAAAATTAAACCTCTCAAACTTAACTCTAAACTTAAACTTAAACTTAAATTTAACCTTAAACTTAAAATTAAACTTAAACTTAAACTTAAACTTAAACTTAATTTTAAACTTAAACTTAAACTGAAACTTAAACTAAAACTTAAACTTAAACTTAAACCTAAACTTAAACTTAAACTTAAACTTTAACTTAAACTCAAACTGAAACTTAAACTTACACTTAAACTTAAACTTAAACTTAAACTTAAACTTAAACTTAAACTTAAACTTAAACTTAAACTTAAACTTAAACTTAAACTTAAATTTAAATTTAAACTTAAACCTTAACTTAAACACAAACTTAAACTTAAACTTAAACTTAAACTTAAACTTAAACTTAAACTTAAACTTAAACTTAAACTTAAACTTAAACTTAAAAAATTAAAATTATTTTAGGAGATATACCTTTTATTAAATCTTTAAACTTAAGCTTAAAACTTAAAATTTAAACTTAAACTTAAACTTAAACTTAAACTTAAACTTAAACTTAAACTTAAACTTAAACTTAAACTTAAACTTAAACTTAAACTTAAACTTAAACTTAACTTAAACTTAAACTTAAAATTTAACACTTACTTAAACTTAAACTTAAACTTAAACTTAAACTTAAACTTAAACTTAAACTTAAACTTAAACTGAAACTTAAATTTAAACTTAAACTTAAACTTAAACTTAAACTTAAACTTAAACCTCCTAAATTTAAACTTAAACTTAAACTTAAACCTAAACTTAAACTTAAAATTAAAGCTAAACTTAAACTTAAACCTCTTAAACTTAAACTTAAAATTAAACTTAAACTGAAACTTAAACTTAAATTTAAACCTAAACCTAAACCTAAACTTAAACTTAAACTTAAACTTAAACTTAAACTTAAACTTAAATTTAAACTTAAACTTAAACCTTAACTTTAACATAAACCTAAACTTAAATTTAAACCTAAACTTAAACCTAAACTTCAACTTTAACTTCAACTTAAACTTAAACTTAAACTTAAACTCTAAACTTAAACTTAAACTTAAACTTAAACTTAAACTTAAACTTAAATTTAAATTAAATTAAATTTAAACCTACTAACTTAAATTTAACTTAAACTTAAAAATTTATTTAAAATTAAGCTAAATTTAAACTTTAAAATAGAATCATAGCTAAAACTTTTCCTTAACTTAAACTTAAACATAAATTAAACCTAAACTTAAACTTAAACTTAAACTTAAACTTAAACTTGAACTTAAACTTAAACTTAAACTTAAACCTAAACCTAAACTTAAACCTAAACTTAAACCTAAACTTAAACTTAAACCTTAACTTAAACCTAAACTTAAACCTAAACTTAAACTTAAACTTAAACTTAAACTTAAACTTAAACTTAAACTTAAACTAACTCATACTGGAATTTGATTTAAATTCTCAAATCAAACTGTTTCTTCCACTTCCTCTTATCAAAATTTGTTTCAAAGGCGAAACAGCTATTTAAACCTTAAACGCTTAACTTCAATCAAACCTTTGCTTCTAATTTGAGCTTTTCTCTTTTTCGACTTCCCTGCAAATCACTTATGACTAATAATTAAATTCCTCTAAATATATTGTTTCTTATCTCTAAAGCTTAAAACTAAGAAAGTTCACTGTTCCGGTGGTATCTCTTTTGTGGTTCCTAAAACTAATTCCTCATTCTTTCAGACCTCCACCGACAGCATCGTCCCTTGGTAAAGCAATTTTGACTTTGCCTATCAACTTCAAGTTTTCCTCTTTCTTGAATCGTGCACTTATTCAATCTGTTAGGAAAGGGAACCCTCTCAACTATCATCCGGTCGTTTTAACCTTTGCTCAACCCAAAGTTTTAGAATCTATCCTTGATAGGAAAATTTTGAAATATCAAAAGTTTCCAGTCTTATTTTAGATTGCCAATATTGCATCTAATAGAAACGCTCGACTTGTGGTCTTTCTCCCGTCTCTAATTTTTGGTCTTATGCTTTTCGCCATTTCAGTAAATTTTTTACATTGATCTTAGAGATAGAAATATCGGAAGCGTTTGATTGAGTTTGACACAAAGATTTGATTTTAAAACTTAACGGTTTGAACTACAATCCTTCTATGTAACTTCCTATTCTGTGGCTATACAGCAAATTATGTAGACTACTACTGTTCGTTTTTTTTTTTAAATCTATCAATTGTGATAGTCAACGTGGTTCTTTTCTAACCACAATTCGTTTTACTTGTAATTTAAGACTTTCAATTTGTTGCTACATCATCTATCCACCATTGTGCTGCCGATTTCACTGCTCATTACTCCTTTCAATTTGAAATGTCCCACTGAACTTCAAATACTGTAGTCGATTCTATAAAAGGATTTCATTGAAGAAACTGATCTCTGAATTTTTCTAGCTTTCTATTTGGGCAGAGAAAAATATGGATGTTTTCAGATCCTCAGTTTCTTCCTCTATCTACTTGACATTTTGCATAATATTCTTGGCACTTCCTTTACTTGTGGTCATTTTTGGGAAGAATCATATTATATCTCTCAACAAGCAAGTTTCTAAAAGGTTAGATGTTCTGCGGCGTCTCGCCGCTCTTTACTTGTTCTCTTTGAGGGCGGTGTTCATTATTTTATGAAATATAAGCCACAAATCTAAGGAAGTTCCCTCACACAGCCTTTTTAAAAAGATAGAATATGCACTTTTCGATTTATCTGTTTTCTAGCTTTGACTGATTCTCTTTAATCTCTATCTGGCTATCGAACTGTTTCTATCACCCTTCTTTTTCCTTTCTCCCAAACAATCCATCTTCTTTCTCCTCCTTTTCCCCCATTCTCCCCAAACAGCGTTTTTTTTCACCCCCTTTTTTTTTTTTTTTTTTTTTTTAAAGTTCACACCTCACGGGCATAACCCTATTCAAGGAGGGGAACTTCTCTAGGTAATTTTTCTAAATAGGATCCCGAACTAGGATCGAACCCGGACCATGGAACATGCGAACCGTCGCTCCTAACCGTTGAGACACGTTATTTTCCTCTGCAATGATCTAGTGAAGTTGGAAACTTTACTTCTATTTTCTCAATTTCGTGTGAAAATAAACATTTTCAAACGTCGTGTATAGTCCAGTTTTGAACTATTCCTTTTGATTAAAAATCCAACTAAATTTCCCAAAACTTCTCATCAGGAGGTTTTAATATAATATATATATATATATGATATATATATATATATATAATTATAATAAAATCTTTTATAAGTAATCTATAAAAAATAATCTAATTTTTAATAAATATATATATATATATATATATATATATATATATTATATATATTCTATATATTATATATTTATCAGTGGCGGCTCGTGGCCTGGTTGCAGGTTTGCGCAACCACCATTTTATACAACCTTGCAGTTAGTTGTGCAACTATTTTTTATTTCTTATTCTTTAATTTTTATAGGATTAAATATTAAAGAATTAAATTGCATCTTATTTATAATAACACTCCAATGATTTATTTTAATGAAAAAAAAACGTTTCCATCGAATTTTAGTTAGTCCAAATGTTAAACCAACATGATTGTTGGCAGACACTTTACAACATATGCCCTATACATTTTTGAGGAGAAAAATGTGTGTGAAAATATTACCGCGTGGACGCTTTATACCTACAACTTGCGGTTGCATATCAAGAACAACCGCTTTGTTTTCAATACTGAAATTCAAATTTGTGAATACGAAACAATTCGGAAAATTGACTCTCATGTTCCAAAATTTAACGTCTCGGCAAACGAACGAATATGTATGTTGTTTGCGGTTTGTCAGATCTCTTGCCTTGTATAAGTATTATATTCTCTCTCTCTCTCTCTCGTCTCTCTCTCTCTCTCCTCTCATCTCATCTCTCTCTCTCTCTCTTATATATTATATATATATATATATATAACTATATCTATATATATTATATATATATATTATAATATTAATATAATATATATAAATATATATAATACTATATATAATAATATATATATGTATGTAGATTATCCTCCTCCAGGTAAGTTGAAGCCATTTTTTTTTTGAATCTCTTATGATCGACACAAAGTAATTGAAGAGGTCTCTCTTGGGCAATATGCGTTTTATTTCATTTATTTTTTTTACAACGCAGAGTGAAATAAATCGCAAAATACAATTACATATATATATAGTTATAGTAAGTTATCTTTGAGTTTAGCTCTAGTTTTTTCACTACACTAGATTTAACTTTACATAAGCAAAGGTTTAGCTCTATCTGAATTAATTATTTACACCACAGATTGAACTTTTTTTTTTTTAATATTTTTTAGAGGTGTGAAGCTGCTTTAATAACCAAGTTTCAATTTAACTTTTAGGCATTTTCATTCAATTTATGAAATGTGTTTCGAATTCATACTAATCGATTATATTAATTAATTTATATGGAGGTGGAGGCGAATAAATCGACATGATCCATATATATATATATATATTATTACTTATAAATAATCTGTAACCCATACTTCTATAATATATAGTATCTATATATACCTATATAATATATATATCTATTATATACTATTAATATATATTATATTAATATATATTATACTATATATATATATATCATTGTGTGTGCGAAAAAATGTCAGATGCAACCACTTATAAATTGTACGACGAGCCGCCCCTGATATATATATATAATATACTATATATATATATAATATACTATATTACTATATATACTATATATATATATCTTAATATACTATATATATATATATATTATATATATATCTACTAATATATATATATTATATATATATATCATATATATATATATATTATATCAGAGGTGGGCACTTCCGCTCTTTAGTCCGCTAGTCCGCTAGTCCCCTCCGAGCGGACTACCAGAACAGGTGCGGACTATCGGAGGTGCGGAGTCGTCAGCAAATTAGCGGACTTGCACGTGCGGAAAAAAAATTTCCGCTCTTTTTGGTCCGCACCTTTTTTGAAAATGAAAGTATAGTTACTTATTAAGAATTCTTATTGGTTATAATAAGGAAATATAATTCTTATTTTAAGTTTATAACTAATTATACTTTTTAGTCTAAGACTTATTTTTTTTAATAATTAAACATCCAAAACCAATCTCAACTTCCTTAATGGTACCATATATAATGAAATAAATATTTAAATTGATTTATAGACTGAATGCCTATTACCCTCATCTATAACTTTAATTAATAATATTATTACTTATAATAACTAAGCAATATCTAAATCGATTCTTTGTAAAACCAAATATATATATATATACTATAATATATATATATATATATATTATACTATATATATATAATTACGTATATATTATATATATTACTATTATATATAATTATAACTATATATATAATATATATATATATTTATATTTATATATTATATATATATATATATTACTTATATATATAATATATCTATATATATATATATTATATTATATATATAAACTATATATATAAATATTATATATATATATATATATATATATATATATATATTATAATATAATATACATATATTTTCTATATATATCTATATATATATTATATATATATTATATATATATCTATTGTATATATTTATTTAATTGATTTAATATATATATATATCATACTTAACTTCTATATATATTACTATATAAATTATATCTATATTTCTATATCTATATTATATATATATATTATTACTATATATATATATATATTATATATATATATATAACTATCTATATTATATATATAATCTTGGGGGTTTCACAGAATTGATTAAATATATATATATATATATATATATATATATATATTATATATATCTTACTAATATATATAATAATATATATAATATATATATATATATATATACTATAATATATATATATATATATTATAATCGCTACGGCTGATACGTTAGCAGCATTAGCATCGACTCTGCAGGCGTCGAGGCTTTCATGGATCCTACAAAAATCTTGAACGAAATAGACCTATCTTATGGTGGACAGGTGTCAAAAAATCTTCAGAAGGAGGCAGAATGTATTAGGTGAGGAACCTTAAATTAGCAATTTTTACTGCTGAGAAGCGAACTAACACCAGCACTTCTCTCTCACCAAGGACATCTTTCCTTTCAGCATAGGCAGAATTTGTTGAACTTGTTCATAAAATATAATACACCTCCCCTTAGTTCTGCTGCTGTAGAGCGAATATTTAGTATTGGTGGGGATATTTTTGAGGGCAAGAGGTCAGCTTTAATTCTGCTTTTAATTTTGAGGCAGCTAAATCTTTTGAAAGGTAGATAGGGGATTCTCTTGTTTCTTTTGACTGAAGACATTGAGGAGGATAGAGGAAAACTCCTGAGATTTCTGTAAATATTCATCTCAATTTTTCACTAATATTATAAATAAATCTTTTGTAAGGACATGATATATACTCTTTAGTATTTAATATTAAAACTTTTTGTAAGTCCGCACATTATTAGGGAAGACGTGCCGACCGTCGACTTGCGGATAGCGGAGGTTGATGCGTCTGAATAGGTGCGGAGGTGCGCTAGCGGCTACGTTTTCCTCGAGGTGTAGGTGCGCTCAGCGACTACCACCAATCAAATAAAATCTCAAAGATCCAACCCTAAATGACCCCCTCCCCCCCTCCCGGGGGGGGGGTTGCCCCCTAACCCCCTTCTGATATATATATATATTATATCATACTACTATATATATATATATATATATATATACTATATATATACTATATTATATACTATATCCTATATTATATATATATATATACTATATATCTATATATATATATATATAATTTATATATCTATATGGGGCCGCATTTTGTTTTGACCTAGCGGCTCCGTCGATACCTAGATCTGGTAGTATATATATATATATATATATACTACTTATATATACTATGATATATATATATATACATTACTTACTATATACTCTATAATATATATATATATATATATATTATATATAAATATATAAAATATTATTATACTATATATATATTACATTATATATATATATATATATATATAAACAGTATCACTATATATATATATATAGTATATTATATATATATATACTCTTATATATAACTATATAAATATATTTATTATATATATATATAATATATATATACTCTATATATTATATATATTATATATATATATTATATATAATTATATATATATTATATATATATCTATATATATATATATATATATATCTTATATATATATATATATATAATATATAATATATACTATATATATATATCTCTCTCTATAATATACAATATATACTATTATATATATATACATATTAATATTACATATATATATATTACTCTATATATATATATATATATATATATTCACTATTTTTTCTCAACTATTACTATATATATATATATATAATATATATAATATATATATATAATATATATATATATATATTATACCGTATAAATGGCCAGCGTTTATATATCAATATGTATCTTAAAAACTATTAATGCAACAGTAAAACGGAATACATTGTCGGAATGCTGGTAAAATTTTAAGTACGGAAAATGTCTCTCTCTCTGAAAAAAAAAAAAAAAAAAAACAAAAATTTATTCAGTCTTCAATACCTACAATAGCTACAGCGAAAGGAATACATTTTTGGAACCTGGTAAACATTTCTCACATAGGAAAATGTCTTTTACTACGGCACACTAGGGGCTCGAGCGCGACGGGGAACATAGGGGGGGATGTCTTCCATACCCCGTTACGGGCAGGGGCCGGAGAACCCCGCGACACCCAAATAATACCAAAGAGCGGGGTTCCGGACTGACTTCCTCTCCCGGGGAGGGAATAATCCTATCCCTCCGTAGTTCCCGGCAGGCGAGAGACCCCACTCCGCCATCTGCAGGGCGGTATAATCTCCTCACACCTTGGGTTATCTCTTTAGTAAAAAAAAAAACCAAATACATATTTGGAATAAGAAAGTCTATTTATTTTTAACGAGAAACCAATAAATTTCCTCTAAAATGGCCTTATTACCATCTAAAGTAGGCTTAATCATACTTCTATAATTATTAACATAATTTTTTTCTTTTTTTATTTTTACATTTTCCTAATGTGAAATTCTACAAGGATTCAAAATGCTTCTCTTCGCTGTAGCCTATTGTAGTTTTGAGATATATATATATATCATTACTTTTTTTTTTCTTTTTTTTTTTTTTTTCATTTTCGTACTAGAATTGGACCAGCATCCACCAATGTATCCGTTACTGTAGCATTAATATTTTTAAGATACATATGACGGTTAATCTAAACGCTGACCTATATATATATATTAAATATATATATATATATATATATATATATATATTATAATATATATATATATAGTACGTATATATATATATATATATATATACTATATATCTATATATAATATAGTATATATATATATACATCTATATAGAGGTGGGCATTAAAGCCAAATCAAAGCGCAATATCGCAAAGCGCATTTGCGCTTAGGTAAAAAACTTGCTTTTGCGTTTTGCTTGAAATTTCTAAAAATGTGCGCTTTTTGCATTTGCGCTCTACAACTTTTTTAAGAGCGCGCGCAAATGCGCAAATTTGCGCTCTATCTAAATAATTTGCGTTTGCGCTCTATATATTATTGTTGCGCTTATATATGATACTATATATAATATATCATATATATATTATATATATATATATCATCATCTATATATATATACTATATTTACTATATATATATATAATATATATATATATATATATTATATATATATATACTTCTATATATATATATATAATATTATAATATATATATATATCTATACTATATATATATATATATATATATAATATATATATATATTATATATTATTTATTATTATTATTACTTATTTATTATTATTATATTATTATTATTATTAATTATTATTATTATCTCCTTATTATTATTATTATTATTATTATTATTATTATATATTATTATTATTAATTATTATCTTTATTAATTATTATTATCTATTATTATTATTATTATTATTTGTTATTATTATTATTTGTTATTTATTATATTATTATTATTTTTATTATTATTTATTATTATTATTATTATTATTATTATTATTATTATTATTACTCTATTATTATTATATTATTAATTATTATTCATTAATAATTATTCTTATATTATTATTATTATTATTATTAGCCAATTTGCTAGTTATTGTTTACTTGTGATTAGCGATTAAACCTTTTTAGTGCTTTTGTGTTTAATTTGCAAATAAAACAATATGAATAAGTGCTTAAAGGGAAAAAAAATTGCAAACGGTGAAAGTCGTCGAAGTGTTACTCTTGCAATTATTGAGTGTGATGCTGCCTGTACTTCCCATGAAAAAAGCAGCCAATTTCTTATTGTATTTATTTTATTTTTTGGTGGTCCCATCTTATCAAGTACTTTCTGTCTGTCAAGAGCAAAGAAGGAGTATATTGTGGGCAATAGAGTGATGTGCAAGGGAAAGATTGAATGCTCCCAATGTAAAAAAAAACCTTCAGCTTTTACAAGGTACTGCTTATTTTTACCTTTTCCTTTAGATCCTTCAATTGCTGTTTACTGCAATTGAAGGAGGGTCAAAGCGGGGGCCGGAGCTGCTCAACAGACAGTGAGACACCCAGCAAAAGGCGTCAAACCATCATTCTTCAATCTATGTCGAAAATATTTAAACAGAGAGAGCTCTTGAGTTGCTTTATCAGTAAGTGTGTTTTATTTTAACTACAGGTTAACTCTAAATGGTGTCACAATTAACAATTAAAAAAACTAACAGAATACAGTTCTATACAAACAATTTCGAATTTAAACTTCCAAGTTTCATTCATATCATTTCTCATCAATTTTTGCTTCAGATTTCTGCTAGAAACTGATATGTTGGCCAATTACCATTGTGGATCTGAGTTTCTTGTGTCGAATTCCTGTCCCTACCTGAACTCTGATTTCCACCTCCCCTCCAGAAAAAAGTGATGAGGGATCTTGATGTCATATGTAAAATAGGGAAGGCTGATTTAATCAAAATTATCAATAAGGTCAGGCATGTTACCACAACCGCAGACAGCTGGACTGGGAACAACAGGAGCTTTCTGGGCATGACTGTCCACTGAATTAATGTGAATACTTTGAAGAGAGAGAAGGCTGTCCTTGCCTGTAGAGAGTTATCTGTTTCTCAGACCAGCACAGTCCTACCCAACAATATTACGGATATTCATAAATAATTTGACATTGAG
>JABUQX010061536.1:0-22500 GCA_015478945.1 Trachelipus rathkii
TTTTAAATTATTTAATACTACTTCTCTTTCACTTTTTTCTTTTCTTCGCTTTAAACACCAGCCCAAAACCGCAATTTTTTATTACCTACCTTTTTTTTAGCCTATATCTGCTTATCCATTAAAAAAAAAAAAAAAAAAAAAAGAACGATTTTTCGGTGTTTAGGAATAAACTAATTTTTATGCATTTACATTTTCCGTGCATTTTATGCAGAACAAGGAACAGAAACTAGGGCAAGCCATTGAAATGAAAGGAACTAAAAATGACACAAAATTCCAAGTTCGCCAAAAAAAAAAAAAAAATTCCAGGGTAGGAGTGAGCAATGTGAACGCAGAGCGATGATGCTTCTACTACAGGAACTCGGTATTCTGTTTTTTGTCAGTTGCCACATCTGTCTTTCTTGTAAGAATTAACATAAATTTGGCCGCTGTATTTTATGGCTGCTAAATTATAGGAGCCATAAAAATAATAATTTAATATGAAAATAAATACCTACGCATTTAATTTCCAGTTGCAAAAAAAGCAGTTCTTTCTTATTTCAGAGTTGATTAATACTTTTTTATTAAATTGTTAAAAAAAAAAAATTAAAATCCTTTTTTTGGGCAAAAAAATTTCATATTTCCATCCATCCTACGCCTGCCACTTTTAATTTGGGGGCTGCAGCAAAACCTAGAAGCCCATGATAGACGAGCCGCACTTATGATTCCTAACCTATGTTAAAGTCTTCCAATTTCATTTTGGAATTTTCCAAAATATATTTATTTTTCTTTTATATTAGAAATAAATTTAATGTCATTGAAAGATCTCAACGGAGCTCATCTCCTTTAACCTACCCAATAGCTCACTTGTGTGGGATTATATAATCGATTAGTTTTTCTCCCTGCGAAGGTTCTCATTAAGCATTGCAGTATATATTTCTTCATAAAATGTCAACAGACAATGACATTTTTACGATAATTAAACAATTTTCTTCTCTAAAAACTTTTTTCTCCCTACAAAATGCATTGATCTTTCTTTTAATTTAGGCGCAAATTTATAATAATTAACATATATATATACACACAACATATATAATTATATATATATATATATATATATATATATATATATATATATTATATATTATATATAATATATATATAATATTATATAATATATATATATATATATAATATACATTACAGGTATATATAATATATATATATTATATAATATAATATATATATATTAATATATATATATATATATATATATAATATTATATAATATATATATATATATAGTATAATATATTATATAATATAATAAATTTATATATTAATATTTATATCGGTTAATTTATTTTTATAATATATATATTATATATATATATATATAATATATATAATATATAATATATTATTATATAATATAAATATATATAATATATAGTATTATATTATATATATATTAGATATATCTATATATATATATATTATAAATATATTATATATATATAGAAGGAGACTACTCCAAAGATTTCACCCATAAAGTCCCATATAGTATAAAAAAGTAAGTTTAAAAGGGGTTATACATACTACATAATGGTATATAGTAATTACTACAACCTATTCCCTTAAATAATACTATATAAGATATTAATATATATATATATATATATAGATTCGAAACGAGCTAACACTATGTATATACAATTAAAGTAATAGAGTAATAACCTATTATGAACTCAATTAGCTATAGTATATACTGTATACTATAAAGTAAATATAATAAATATCAGATAGTGTAAATATGGAATTAGTATGTAACACTATGTGATTGTAATATATATGATATCTTAATAGGTTTATAATTAGGCCTAATGTGCTAACTTAGGTACGGATCCCAGTTCCGATAAACAACATAATATATTAGCATGTAAAAATCTATATTAATGCCCCGTAATACGATAGTTCGTATAGACTAATCATTAACATAATTCCTAGGATAGCTGAGCAAATACGGTTATAATATAAGCCATAATGGACCATGCATATATACGTAAAGATGAAGTAATTACTCATATAGTTACTTTAATACGATAAACATTGTGTACCACGAATAATCCGATATATATATATACTGTATGTTATGCAAATATAATAGAATGAGGTGGATAATTTTACGCAGAAAGCATTTCTCAATGATATGATAAGTGAAATTAATATATATATATAGTATATAGTATTATAATAATATAAATAATAATTTTATTCCTTCGATCAAGCATTGACTGAGCAACGGAAATTTCCACGCATTACCATAGAATCACTAGTGGCACATTAGGATATTATACATAATAATAATTAATTAATAATAAAAATAATAATATTTAAATAAAATGAATAATTAAATTTACATTTCCACCCAAGATAATATATACCCACACATAATTAAATAAAATGGGTCGATAAATTAAACTAATTTACGGAATGGCGTCTAGATTCATTTAGATTGCATCTCATTAACCATTTCGATATAGTAATTTGCGAACAAAAATTCCTCTATAGTTCTTGAGCATACGTTAAGATGGATTCGCCAGATCCAATAACGATGTCTTTTATATGTGTTGACTGAATTGTCTGTTAGGATGTTTTCATGAATCGGTAAAAAGAGGTGCCGAAGAATAAGAGTCGGTCTTTTCGAAATTTCTTGACAAGTCGATAAACTATAAATTATAATGTGGATCACTCAGATGCATCAACTGAGTCTGATTTCCAAGAGATCTCGACGTTTAGTTGTTATATACCATTTATTTAGAGGTGAAGGAAATATGAAAAAAAATGAATTTTAAGAAACGTTACGTTTTTAACAAGATAAAAGTTTTTAAATGAAATTAGAAATTTAAAAATTATTTTATATAAATTATTGCAAGGCAAGGACTTATTTTATTTCCGTGCAATTGATCTTGTGGTTTCAGATATGAGCTACGCAGATGATTATGCCATTATTTGCAATAGAAGGAGACAAACTACTGCTATTAGACAAAGAAATAGGACGAATAATGCTAGGGGAAGAAGAAATGAACAAGAGTTGAAAAGAAATATCCAATTGTCTTAAGCCTGAAGGTGCCACGTTATAAGCAGAAAGTGGAAAATAATAAAACTCACTCTCTGTTGTAGTATATAATGTATATATATATATAATATATATAATATAAATAGATATATATATATAATTATATATATAATATATATAGTAGTAATATAGATATAAATATAATATATATATTATAATATATAGTAATAGAATATATAATAAATAATAGATATATAATATAATATATAAGTATATATATAGATAGTATAATAATATATAATAAATATGATATTATAATGTTTATTAATATATATATATATGTATATATAAATATAATATATAATTAATTAATATATAAATATATTATATAATTATAATTATATATAGTATATAGATATATAATAGATATATAGATATATATATATATAGTATATTAATAGAATATAAATATATATATTATATATAGTATATATATTATAAGAAGAGATAATATATTGCTATACACGCAGTTGTAAACAACAAAAAAATGAAAATATAATAGTTATATATATATAGATAATAAAATGTTAATAGTATATATATATTACGTATTTATTTAGGGTACCCTGAAAGGTTAGGAAAATAAAATAGTAATTCTTATTATTACTACTGATTTTATATCACTAGTTTATAAGGATTTTCCCCATACAAATTCGTGACAAATATAATATACAATAACGAAAACACGACATTTGTTTTTTTATAAATATGGTAATTATATAAAGTTAATAATATAGTATCCTAGTGAGGATTGAGGATATAATATAGTGTGAGTATTGAGTCTAATAAATTAGCATATTAATTAGGTATATAAACAGCTGATATATGAACAATATAGTATAGCGTATTATATATATATATTATATATATTTAATAACCACATATATAAGTAAGTATAGATAAGATAGAAAACAAGGTATATATATATTATATATATTTTACTGTATATATATTATATGAAAACTTATCTCAGTTATTCATAATAATTTAGAAGAATTATTATGTACACATGTAGATAAAAATACAATTAAGTTCATGTCATTTAATTTGCTTATATATATTTGTACATTGTAGTTCTACTGTATATTACACTATTTTATTTACACTTATCTTACGGAGTACTATTTATTTTCCATATTATTAGCAATATATATATATATAGTTATCCAAAAATAGTATACTATATATATATATAGCGTCAAAAGTATTATTATTAGTATTTTAGTAATTATCCTATGCTATTGTGAGCCTATAATTGAATATATACTATATATGTTATAGATCATTTATTGATGTACAAAGTCTGAGGTTGTGGTGAGTAAGACCACCGCGTGCCCGTATATTACATAGAACACTAATCCACCACTACTACTAGATGTACTATATATATATACTATATAGTATATTTATAAATGTATATATTATTATAGAAATCGAAAGGATAATGAGTATATTTATGTTGTTGACCAATGAAGATTATATTTATATATTATGTCTATATATTATAACTATATATATATCACATGAATATATAATGATTATACTACTTCAATATTACCTATAAACATAAATATATATTACGATAAGATATACCATTACACACTTTACTACCATATAAAGCATCCTATATATAAAGAAAGATTTATAGAAGTTCATTATATATTCAAACCGCAAATTTTACGTCAAAAAGATTTTATTATGATATAAATCGGGGTTGTTAGCTCAATTGAGTTCTTCTCGTGGTGTAAAAATCTGCTTATTATAACAGGCTTGTTGGGTAAAGTAGTTCCTTCTTCTCTCCATTTTACTTGCATCGAATTAATTATCCAAAGAAATATTTTTTAAAGTTATTGTTTTTGATTAATAACTAAATATTATAGTTTCTAATTTATAAAGACAAGGGGTTTTTATATTGTAGTCTTTCGGACTTCAGGCCTCTAATTCATTTTTAAGGCATACTTGAAGCATCCGTTTTTTGGGATTGATTAGCAAACACTTACACGGATTCTCGTACAACCATTCGTTACGATGTTCGGATTTTGTCTCTCATTGTGAAGTATACAACACTCACCCGTATGTCCCTTAATTATAGCAGAACATGGTAGCGTGATAATAAGAACCTCCTTTGAGTATATTATGGGTGTTCATATCCTGTGATATACGTTCTTTTCTCGTACTCACACACAAATGATTCAGCGAATGCGCATTGCACTGTTAGAGCTTTCTCAATTACGGTGATCTGGTGTGACGCACTATTTCAAAAGGGTCAACTGGCGTATAAATAGAGTCAACAACAGCACGAGCGGTATTTAAATTAGAAAATGTATGATACACTAAGATAATTAAATTATTCCTAGCCTATCATGTGAACTTTAAGCTTAAATGTTATAACGCAAAATACTATATTAAAACCCCTGATAATAAATCAAATATATGTATATATAATATATATTATATTACTATATATATAGATATAGAGGTGAGTAATTATCTTAACTTGAAAAAATACTTGAATAATAAACATAAATTGAAGATTTATATAAACTTTATAATAATATAATTATATTATATGTACGTACACGTAGGCTATATATAATATGTTTTTTTCACTACATATAACAAAGTTGATTGTATCGATTATGCCGAACTCTACCTAATTCTAATATATAGATAGATTATTGCCACCGACTTGAGTTGTTGCGAGGATAAACATTCTTGCATTGTATGACGATAAAAACACACACTCCAGCAAAAAAGCCCCTTGATTGAGGGAACTCACTAAGATGTGCTGAGTATGCGTTCGCAAATTTTGTAATGAATGCAGGAGGTTGTCAGCTTACAGGTTTGGTTTCTTTTTTTCTAACACTGATTATGCTAGAGTTGTAGAATAATACTATTGATGCATTTAAACATGTTATGCGAGTGGGCAGCTCTGGGTTGCGACTTAAAAAGAGGTCTAGACACCATTTACAGATTGTGATTGAATATACATCTGAAAGCTCAGGGTAGCCAGATGATAAGAGATTTACATCACTTTTAGTTTCTCTGCTAACCTGATATTTAATCTTAAGAATGAAATTTGTAGAAAAAATTTTACCTATGAGACATTGATTGCAAATGAACCATTAGAACGTGTGAAGGAGGTTGTACCAGCCAGCACACTATGTCGTGGAATTTAATTTTATTTTCTGCAGTGAATTATCTCGTAGTCTTTGTTCATTGCAGCTGTTGGATTGAGTCTCTCTCCACTGAAGTGATCTTAATACAATGAGTACTTCTAAAAAGGAACAAGATGCAAATCACTGAAAACGGCTATTTGTGGTTGTTGCTTACATTGATGGAACCAAACTTCAAAAAAAATTGGTGATAACATCTGGTTCAACCATCTCATTAATTATATTTATGCATTTAGTCATTACAGCGACTTAAACATATTTTATTTTATTTTTTTGACCGATAATCTTGTAGTTTTACTTCTATTTTCATTAGATGCCCCAATATGTCTTCAACCAAGCTCTTAGTATCTTTCTGGTTTGTCTGAATAAACCAAGGAAAGATTTCCTGAAATGGACTGTTTTCATTTCAAAATCAATTGTCATGCATCTCTCTACTTTCACCTCTACTCACCGTGTTTCTGATCAGAAGCCAATTCGAACACGAGACCATCCTTTAGTACTTGGCATTACAACTGTTTTCCAGCAAATTCTACCGAACAGTTGTTGCCATTAGGTGATGAATTCGCTCTGGATACTTGATGAAGGATAAGACGTGGGTCCAGGACTACCTATCACATTGGTTTATGAAAAGGTTAAAAATGGCCAGTCATATCAGTGAACTAAAGAAATTGCTGGCTCTTAAGTTTGCCAATCCGTGACTAGCTTAAAGAGAGTGCATGTGGTGTAACCGAGAGGGTTATAGAGAAATCCGAGATCAAGACTGTGAATAAAAATGACGCTCTGAAACTTGGTGAGAGGTTTTAGATGTCATGGGGTCTTTGTTTCTATGCAATATTTTGGGGAATCTCACCCTTATATTCTCCTTTGAAAACTTTTCTCTTTAATATTTTGTCAGGGCTTTCGCCTCTAAAATTACGCCTTAGCGGTTTTACTCCACCAAATTTTACCTAATAAAGCTTTTGTTGTTCATATAAATACTGTATTGGGATATCTTGGATTTAATATCTATTCGCTAGCTGTCATCCAAATATGATTGGCATTATTGATTTTAAAAAACTCCACTTCTGAGGCATTGTTGCCACCGGTGTAGCGATAATGCTGCAATGTATCATACGTTTGGAACAACAGCGAGAATATGTTTATCTATTTAATACTTTTAATTAAAAGTTAAATTCTGCAAAGAAATTACTTTCCAATAATTATATATATATTATATAATATATAATATATATAGTTATATATAACATATATACTATATATATATATTATATATATAATATAGTATCTATATATAATATTATATTAATATATATATATATTTTTATACATATATATATATATAATATATGATATATTTATATATATATTATATAATATATAGTATATTATAATATATATTATATTATTTATATATATATATATATATATCATATTATATATATATATATATATATTATATATTACTATATAATATATATTATATATATATTATTTCACATAGTATATATACATATATATTGTATAATTATTATTGTTAATTGTTTATATTATATATTAGCATATAAATTAATAAAATATATATTTATAAGGTAAATTTATTGGAACATTCTGTTATTACTACATAGAAGAAGAGTTAGCGGACTTTGAGACTTCAGAGTGAAAAAAAAATATGTAATAAGGTATAGAATAATACCGATTTGTTAAGTATATATAGCGATAATTCGAAAAAAGTTGAGGAATTGCGAACTGCGGAATGTCCCACATTTTTGTTTTATAAATATAGGAATTGAGTAAACTTATCTTGATGAACCCTTCCACAACTCCGTGTGTAGCCACCTCGTGCCAAACAGTGATATACCCACTTAGTGGAAAGAACCGTCTGCTAGTTACTCTAACCGGTGGCAGCCGGTTAGGCTGTTCTGTATCAGAGCTTCGGCTGTTTATATCAATTCGGACACCTACATGGAAAGAGGTACACGACAATAATAATATTGCCTTACAACAATTGAATAGAGCGATTAACTATTGGACAGATGAAACCAAAGATTTCTTGTTATATTGACCGATCGAGCAGAGCCAGAGAGCGCCTCAGAGATCCGACGAAGATTAGCTATATGACTCGCTACGACATCTGAGGGTGTATGTAGGCCTATCTTGTCAAATTCTGCAATCTAAGAGAATCCATTCATGGTATAACAGCTTCAGCTGTAGAATGACAAATTGAACGTATAGGGGAGGTAGGGTGTGGGAATGGCGGAATCTGGGAACCAAAGCATGAGCTCATAAATACCGCTCTCATCGTATTTGGGCAATCATTGATGATTGTTATGAACAGGTGTTAGTCATGTGGTCTCTTTAGAGAACATAAGAACTCATCAACGTTCGTTCTCAGAGAGATCGTGTCTATCAACCTTCGGTGAAGTTCACCATGGGATCTCTAGAAGACAGACAGATCAGTGCGAGGAGGAGATAATCGTTTCGACGAGTGCTTACACGTCTTACAATATGTAGCCGTATAATCCGAATAGTGATAGTTGAAAAGAAGGGCCAAGGAAATTAAAAATAGGAGTCGCAACCCAGTGGCCGGCTCGTCCATAGGCACTTTAGCGGAACAGTCCTGGGTCAGCCCCCCTTGCCAAAAAATTATATTTTAGAACTATTCCATTTTACTGACTTAAGCATTTTATTGAGTTTTCCTTGTCAATACTACTATGCTTAATATATATAATGAATAATTTATTGATTAGCGTATCTATTATGAATATAAGCTATTTAAGGTCAGTCTACGGTCGATGATGGCTAGATTAAAGGTAATATCATCGTTATCAGTATAATAGGTTTTTTACTTAATAGTAGCGTATATATATATTTATACCTTTATAACTATATTACTATAATATAATAATATATATAATATATATTATATATATATATATATATTATATATAACAATTATTTGAGTAATTATAATAATATTTTAATTTAAATGATAATGATAATAATATGATAATATAACACATATATCACTCTTCATTACTGCTAATTATACTAAACAATTTTCAGTCGACGCTAAATTCTATCCATAAGTAACTACTAGGATATGGCTTCATTCTATATATGAGTTTCCCCAACAGGCTCTATCTAGCATCCTGATATATTTTTACTTTGATGTAATCCGACCGAGAGAGTGATAATGTGTCACCAAATGATGTAGTAATCGTAGCTTAAGGATGGTTCAAAGCACTGAGAACAAAAAGTGATTTGCTGTGCTTGCTGATAATTTCTTATTACTCTCTTTTTCTCTCGAAACTTCCTTCAATAATTCTCAAGTTTCGACTTGCCCATGCTGTAGTAATTTGTCTCAATTTTAATTGATCGTTTTGAAAAACATTTAATTCGCAATAATGTAATATTATAGATTATAATTATAGATTTTATCAATATAAAATAGATTAAATTTATATAGGTATATCTTCTTCAGCTACTAAAAGTAGACTTCATATCAGTCACGGTCGGCAGTTTATAAGCTAGCTTGTGTATATATTATAAAGTATATGTAATTATATAGCCTAACTCTTAGGGCATATACAGTTGTAGATTACCATATATATACATAAAGTAATTATCATATATATTGGACTTCAAACTAGAAATTAATAATACAGCTTGGTATATTTATATTATCTATTATATATATATATATATGAACTATACGGTGAATTAGTGGTGGTCAGCCTGTGGTGGAGCCACAATCCAGTATCTTTCCAAAACTACATAACAGCTACCGAGAAAAGGATTACTTGGTGGAATGCTGGTCTAATTTTAATGCGGGAAATGTAAATAAAAAAAAAATCATATCTCAAAAATTACAACATGTATGGGTGAAAAGTATTCACATATTATTCGCGGAGAAGGGTCGATTATACAAATTTAGTTAATGAGGTAAATGTAAAAGAAAAATAAATAATTAAAACAAAAATTCCACAATATCACTATAATATGAGTAGCAAAGCGCATATTCTAGTTGACGCTTATTTTATACGCTATATCTGGACGCGATATATAAGCCATGAAATAGACTTTTCTGTAAATTTTTGTGGTGTGTGTATTTATTTTAAACTAAGGATACCCCAGGGGTCTACTGTTAAGTGTGAATTCATCCGCAACCGATGGCAGGAGTCGGAGTCTCTATCGGCCTTCCGGGGAACTACGGGGTATGACTACTACCCTCCCTATGCTGACGAGGAGGGTCCAGAACACCCGCAATCTATTTTTTGAGTAGTTCAAATTTTGGCGAGCGTCGAGAGCAGCGGTTGTTGTCACTCCAGCCTCTGACCACTAACGGAGTATGCGGAAACATCCCCCCTGAGTGTTGTATCGATGTCGTGACAAGAGGCACCTTAACATTGGCGTCTAAAAGCATGTGTATACCCCGTCTGTCAAATAATATATCTTAGTATCAAATAATAATTATAATTTATTCATTATAATGATATATACTAATCAAGTCTATAATGATAGGTAAGCTCTAAGTGATAATATGTAATATAAATAATATTCATGTTTTTATATATCAATTACCTAATAAAACGGCAGAAAATAGCTAGAAAAAAAAATTTATATTCTCAATGATATATATAACGCAATCACATACGAGGATGTCTCATCACCTAGACGAATACACGGGCTCGAGCTAACCGCCAAGGATTCCCAAAAATAGACTCCAATTTTTTCCGTTAATCCACTCACTAGAATTTTATTTTTACCATTTTCCTTACGTAAAAATTCAAAGGATTCCTTCCTTAAACCATCGTAATTCCACTATTTCCCTGTATCTAGTTGTAGTTTTTTGAGAGATGTTATCTTTTTTTTATCCTATTCCACATCATTGTTCCTGCAGTTCTACTGAAATAAATTTTACCAGATTTACAACAATTTTAATATTCTTTCCCTAATAGTATTCGAGTTAAGTTTTTTGAGAATATTAAAATGGATTACAAAGTAAAAAAGAATAAATTAAGAAATAAAATTACTATATACTTATATATATATAATATATAGGATCAATTACACTTTCTGACCTACTGGTATTATATATATATATATATATATATATATAGTATATATATCTATAAGGTACTTAAATCGGCGAATCTGTAGATATATATATAGCTAAAAATGAGCTTATACGCAATTATGAGAGTATTACATTAATAAGAGTATTATATAGTAGCACTATTATAATTATATTATTATATAATATGCAATATACCACACACTGTTGAGACCATTTCCTCAAAATCATTTTTTTTCCAATTTTCTTCATTATCTCCACCCAAAAAATTTTTTTCAGAGTGTAAGTCACATTTGCTAAAACAGTATTTGTTATTTCCTTTGTAATTTTCTTCGATCATTATTGTAATATTATATATTATATATTAATATATTATATAATAAGGGCCTAAATTCGCTTATATATACCCGTGGAATCTAAATGAAAGGTATTATCCTAAAATTTAAGGGCTTAAATAAAGTAGTTTATATTCTATAACAACCATATTTAACAGAGAGAGGTCATAGTTATTACTAGTATCTGTAACGAGTTCGGATAGTTTTATGTGTATATTTCTCAGTTATAATAATATGATTTGAAATTATATTGGTCAATTAGTACACTATATTATTATTAGAATATATATATATTATATAATAGATAAAGATAAGTAATCCAAATTATAAATTTTCCTGAGATACGCAAAAAACTTATTAGAATTATAAATTCATAAGATTAATTTAGGTTAACTTCAAAAATTCTTTCGATTTCCCAAAAATAGCTCCTAATGAGCGAGAGTAAATTATTTTATTTACCTTATAGAATGATTACGAGCGAGAATGTGCATCAACGCGAGTGAATTCGTTGATGCTTTATAATGTGTAATGTGCCTGAGAAAAATAAAAGAATCTGAATATATATTGTGTACTTTTAGAGTCAATGATATTAATTTATTTCCACTTTTTGATACTCATTTCAGATTTATTTCACTTTAAGAGTTATAAAACTAGTATTAGAACTAGAACACTTATTTTCTGTACATATACCGAGAGTGTAAGCTGCAGTTACGATATTATCGGAGTAAAGTTAATAATGAATACTATCAGCGATTAAGCAGTTATAATATAATTATAAAATTTTCTTTATATGTTCAAATCATTCAATTAAGTATATTATGAATTATTAAGATTATTTAAAGAAGTATTAAAAAAACTATTGAAATAATATTTTAGTTTATTATTAATATGAATGAGTATCAAATATATTAAATAGTACGTATGGTATTTTTTATATATATATATATTTATATTAATATATATTAAAACATTAAAATTAGTATTTTATAATATAAATTTTAATAATCGTTATTATTATATATATTGATGTACTAGTATAATAGTTAATATAGAGTGATTGCGTGTAGTTGGTGGTCAGGTGCTTCGTAAGGGTAGAGCGATGACCGCATCCTATATCTGTAAAAAACGACACGTAGTACATGGCTATGGCCGTGGAGAAAAGATTGACGATGTTGGTAATGCTGGGCTTGTGTCGTGTGTAATTTTAGTATCGAAGCTGTAGTCTGAGATAATACCCTAAAGTCTCAAGAATATACAATAGCTATTGGGAAAAGGATACATTTTTACCAATCTCGTGATAAATTTTAGTTAGGAAAATGTAGTAAAAAATAATATAAATAAAAAAATATTGATGTAGATAGTTAAATAGTAAAGTATATGAGTAAACGCCTATTTAGAAGGACCTTTTTATACGTTTACGTTAAAAATTCGATAGACTTTCTATTAATTTTTGTTGTGTGTTATTGATTGTTTAATATTAAACTTAGGATTCATCGCATCCAGATGGGTATGTATAAGCTAGCCACCGAATGGCAGAGTCGGGGTCTCATCGTTTCCTCGGGGTAGCTTAGAGTGCGGGTAGGAAGCTAATTATCCCCCTTCCGGAGAGGTCTCCGGGAACCCCCGCTGCTTTGGTATTGGTCGTAGCGCCGGGGTGTATTCCGTAGTAATTCTGTCGTGCTGGCACACCCGCCGCCTACGGAGGTAATGAAAATCTGATGCGCCTCGTACGTCGTGTGTTTCGTCGTGCTGTGTCGGTCGTAAGAGCAACCTACATTGCCTCTGGGTGTAGAACTGCTACTATTGACAAATAAATAATATATATATATATATAAGGTGGACCAGATTATCTGTCGGAGTGTGAGTAGTAAGTAAAATATCGGACTACTGTGTGTGCACGTAATTAGATATATATATATAAATATATATATAAGTCTATTTATAAATGTTTAGGTATATATAAGTTATATATATTATATATATATATATATAATGTATATAGTGTCTCTAAGTATATCATAATCCCCCTCACATATATATATTATATATATATATTAAGTAATAAAATATGATATAATAAAATAAGGGTAGGCTTAAAATATATTTAATACAACGCTGGACTTGATTTTTTAAAAAATTAAGGACATAAACTATCTAAATTCATGAAGGCACACACTGTATAAAGACAAAGTTATAAATAATATAATAATAAAAATTATACAATCTTGAATATATATATTAAGTAAAATATTTTTACACATTACTAAAATGAAATACAAGATAAAATTATAATATTTTTCAAAAAGACTTAAAAAAATATATATTTAAAATATAATAAGTTATAAAAATATAAAGTATAAATATAATAAATAGAATATATAAACAAATTATATTATATATGATTCCTTGTGTGAAAGACCAAAACACATTTGACCAATTTAATAAAGTATAAAAATTATGTGTTAAAAAATATATATAAAGTAAAATTGATGAAAAATGAGGTTGAAATATTACTATGGAAGAGTGATATAATAACTAAAATTGCAAATATATATCTAATTTTAAATAAAAGTAAAATAATTAAAATAAATAAAAATTAAATAACTATTTAATAATAAATAAAGACTATCAAATTTCATGTAAAAAAGTAGATAATACTGAAATTCATTCTTCAATATAATATATTAAATATTGTAATAATAGAAGTAAATAATAATATTAATAATTAAAATAATTAAAATAACAAAATGTAATCACAATTCAAAGTTCACAGTAAATATTTAATCACTAGGATGAAATCTACACACAGCAAAGATAGTTCAGAGACTATTATATAAATTAACTATATTAGAGTGAGACTCCATCACAAATGATCACTGAATAACAAATTATAATTTTGGTGTAAAAGTAAAAATTTCATCTTATCATATTTGAAAATGTATTTGCGTTGGGTTTTTTCAGAAAGATCCAAGATTAATAGAAAATAAAATAAGTAAACGTTTTGGGAATGCATTTGTTCCAGAGAAGACAAAGGATAATATAATTAGAACTAAATACACGGAGAGACAAACAGAAAATGAGATGAGAAATTTACGAATCATTAAGATAGACGAGATAAAGTAAAACTATGTAATTCCACTCACCCTTGTAAACTGTATACTTAAGATGAGTTCGATAGTACATTCATTCGTCTACTTACTCGCCTATTTATTTGGTTGAACACGCAAACAAACTCGTACAAATCGACAATCTTATAAGAAATCTACTGAGAGAAGTTACAAAACAACAGTAATATCTTATTTCATATATCTAGAACAACGCAAACAGTAAAGCAGAAAAGCTTCAATGTTTAGTCAGTTATATCACAATTTGTGACCAAGCACGTTGGGGTTATAATACTGTAAGCAGAGACAGATAATCATTGAAATTGCAGTATAAATATCTGACAAAATGCAAAAATGCTCGAGACCCACATCGAATCTAATCCAAGACTTGGAAAATAGTACAAATAAAAATACAACCCTATCTTTTCTCATTAGGATGCTGGTCTTTACAAGGAGAGAATTTACTTATACCACATCTTCTTTCTCATTAGCTTATTCTACGTGATTTACAGTGCGATTGATGGTGAATAACACAAAGTGGTCGTATTTGCTCACCATGACATAGTGTGAAGTTAAGTTTGTCAGCCTTAATATGACGCACAAACTCGGACGCAGTACTTTTAAGCATACCTAGCACGTACTACAGCAAAAGAATTATAACACAATGCTGAAGTATGGTCTACGTATTACAAATCATCTCCGAAAATAACACCTTTGTGAAACAGAAAAGCGCTACTGAGCGGACAATGAGGCGAGATAAAATAGAACCGATCCGAGATTTAACATTATAAGGCAGATAAGCTCAGTAATGAGTTTCAAAACACATTACTAATACCCAGCTAATTACCGGTGATGTGGGATACCACTTCTCGACCTATTATTATACTGATTGTACGGTGGCTGAGTTGAGACTTAGAGGTACTCGTTTCCACGCGGACGGTATATGGTAACCGCACGCTGCGTATAAATATATGCTGACATTAAATGTATTAAAACACGATGAGTTAAAGCAGTATAAACATATGAGTTAAGCTAAACAGGTAAAACATGAGTTAAAGCAGTAAAACAAAAGCATACTAATCCGCCCTCTTTGGGTCAGGTAACACCTCTATTGATTTACTGATTTACTGCTTTAAGGATGTAAAAGTTAATGTTTTTAGTAAAATTTTCGTAGGCAATTGTACGTAAAATATAAATGATTATATTCAAGAGCTGAATTTTTCTTCTTACAGATACAATTTTAGAATATATAAATTAAAAAGTATTAAGGTAAAAGGAATTAGTAAAAATAATGTTAATAATAATGTGTTATAATAATAGGTCTGTAATAGGTTCGTTTTAGGATCGCGAAAATGTTTTTTAATAAAAATGTTTAAAAGTAAGAAATAAAATGAATGACTCATAGTATATTTAGAAAGAAATTCTTTGAATAGTTTAGATTGATAGTATATATATTTTTCGTTCGCGGGGGAATATTGCGCCTGGCGGGCGCACGCGGCGGGAGGGTACGCGGAAATATTGCGCCTGCGGCGCACGCCGGCGGGGCGGGTACGCGGAAATGATTGCGCCTTCGGCGGCACAGCGGCGGCGGGACGCGGCGGGTCGCAGCCTGCGGGTGGCGGGATGGCTGGGGTCTTTGGCGCTGAGGGCGCAGCGGCGCCCTGGTGTTCCAATTATGATCTAGGAGGTAGACAAAAGCATGAGTCTATCAAGAGATGAATTCATCACTATAGAATGGTATCAAACGATGACTTCATTCAAAGATGAGTCATCAGAAGATGAACCTTGCAAAATTGACTGGCATTGCATGCGAAGGCATTAATGCTGAGGCATCAAAGTTGAGGCATCAAGTTGAGGCAATCAAAGTTGAGAGGTATCAAATATACGCTGGTGTGAGTGTAAGTGTATTTGTGTGTGTGTGTATTGTGAGTGTAAGCGTATATGGTTTAATGTAAGTGTCTAATGGTTTAATGTAAGTGTCTATGGCAAGTGTAAGTGCTTCAAGTTGCGCTAGTGTTGATAAGTGTCATAGTGAAGTGTGTGTAAAAGTGTCGATGATCTGGTGTCATTGTATGGTAGAGTGCTGTGGGTGGTGTGTGTTGGTGTTGTAAGTGAATCTGTGTTGGGAGCTGTACGTAAAATAGCTAACTCATAGTAGGAAAAGCGGCATCCTAGCAACTTGTAATATACACAAATCGAGTTCCTCATACCGTTATAACATAGGGGTAGAACACCCATGAATTAAGGGCTATTCGGGGGCTCAGGGGAGGCTAGAAAACGCTTGAAAAAAGTGCACTCAGTTGGCAACTGTGTGGCACTCACTTGGCACTATGTGGCCCTCACTGGCACTCACTTGGCACTCATTGCACTCCACCTGGCACTCTCTAAATACTTCGTAGAATATTTTCACTGCGGCCACGAAGCACGTAATGACGACATCCCTAGGTACTTCTGTACGATGATTGGAGAACGCCATCAAGCCATCAAAGTTAGCGTGGGTTCAAAATTGACGGGCCATGGTATATGTTGGCAGGGTCAAGGCTGAAATTATCATGGTCAAACAAGGTTAGATAGACATCAAAGTTGGTAGGGGACAGCGTGTAGGCTACGGTATGTGCAGCGTCCCCAATCGAGTTAATAGAGCGCTGGGGTGTTACGCTAGGAAGCTGAACATCCGGCGATGGGAGCGAGGTGTACGGTAGTAAGGGTGAAGGTAGGCTGGTGGAGGCTAGGGTAGGTGTGGCCTAGGTTAGACATCTCGTGGATTACGGTCTCACCTCCAGTTACCTGTAGTGCAACTCTGTTAGGTTAGCGTTGGTTATGTTAGGTTAAGGGTTTGGTTAGGTTGGTTAGGGCTTAGGTTAGGTTAGGTTAGGGGTTAGGTTGGTTAGGGGCACTGTTGAGCGTGGCTTGCAGTTTAGGGGCTATGTTTCTCGTTGTTTCCTTGTTATAGGTTGGTTAGGTTAGGGTAGGTTAGGTTGGTTGGTTGGTTAGGTTAGGTTAAAGGTTAGGTTAGGATTAGGGTTAGGTTAGGTTAGGTTAATTCAGGTTATTTTTTTCTAGGTTAGGATAGGTTAGGTTAGGTTAGGTTAGGTAGGGTTAGGTTAGGTAAAGTTAGCTTAGATTTCTTTAGCTCCGCCGAAGTGCTTTGGTTAGGTTAGGTAGGTTAGGTAGGATCGCTAGGTGGTTAGGGTTAGGTTAGGTTAGGCTGGGTAGGTTAGGTTAGGTTAGGTTAGGTTAGGTAGGTTAGGGTAGGGTATGTGTGTGTGTCGTGTGTGTGTGTGTGTGGTGTGTGTGTGTGAGGTGTGCATGTGCGTGAGTGTTATGTCGTGTTTTTATTTTGGTGGCGCAGAAAATATCAAAAAAATTAGGGCTAAGCCCATAAAGGGTGGTCAAAAATTACCTCGGTGGGCAAAAATTGAAACAGCATGGTCGAAAAAATACGGGGGGTCCCGTAAAATAAGAGGGGCAACCGTGCAGACGGCTTGCTGACGCACCGTTTGGCGCAACCCTTCCTTGCGAAGGGTTGCAAAAATTAGGGTTGCCGAAAAAAATAGGGTTGGCGGCAAAGAGTCAGGAGGTTGCGCACCCTTTCTTCGAAAGGGAGCTAAAAATTAGGGTTGCCAAAAAATTAGGGTTGGCCAAAAATTAGGAGAAAAAACAGTTTAAATTGACCCATGGAAGACTGAAGGGTTGGTCGAAAAAAAGGTAAAGGCCCAAAAAAGGTAAAAGGGCGCCAAAAAGGTCAAGGTCAGGTAACAAAATTTGGGCTCAAAAAAAGGTTAAAGCCCAAAAAGGTAAGGTCAAAAAAGGTCAAGGCAAGGTAAAAAAATTGGGGCTCAAAAAAAGGTCAAGGCCCAAAATGAGGTCAAGAAAGGTCGCGGGTCACTTTCGGTACCGGACATCCCCTTCGCTACTACTCAGGGGGTTTCAGGAGCCGGCTGAGCATTTTGTGTGCTTCCAAACACAGTCATATATATATATATATATATATATAATAGTATATATATATCATATAGTATATAGATATAAGTGAAAAAGGTATATGAGTATATATAAATATATATCTACTACTATATATATATATATATCTATATATATAATATTAGAAATATATATAATATATAGATATACTATATAATATATAGTATATATAGATAAATAATAGATATAAATAAATAATAGTGAGAGAGAAGAGAGAGAGATAAAGAGAGAGAGACGAGAGATGTAGAGAGAGAGAAAGAGGAGAGAGAGAGAGAGAGAGAGAGGAGAGGACGAGGAGAGGAGAGAAGAGAGAGAGAGAGAGAGAGAGAATTAAGGCAGATTCATTTAATTTCAATCCCCACCATTGCCGACTTCATACCATTCTTTATTTTGTATATAATTGCAATATCTTAAAATATTTTTCTAAATCTAAGTAAGACTAATCATCTATAATATATAATAAATTTCGATCTGATCTACCTCTCTACCAGTCTCTCCTCGGTTACCCATAGACTGGAAGTGGGGTGCACCAACATGCACCAAAAACAAAATATTAATAAAGAACATTGAGCCCAATCGATTATTTATCTAAGTAAAAGCAAATTTGAATTAAAGACTGTTGTGTTATTGGAATATAGTTAATTTTTGCCTTTAGCCTAAAATCGTTAGGAAATGAACATTTATATTATACAATTATAATTATAATTAGGAAATGATTAGGAAAGTACATATATAAAAACGGTTTCTTTAATTTGCATCCCCTCCAAATTTCATCATTTATAACATTTGTCTATGGACGTAATTGTCATTTCTAGCGACACCATAACCGATTTTCGCAGAATTTTCATGAAACATATGAAATATTTGGCATGATCTGTATAAAAAAAAAAAAAAAAAAAGAAAAAAAAAAAAAAAGTTGGAAAACTTGAAAAAAAAAAGTTCGTAAAAAAAAAAAGTTCGAAAATTCTTAGAGCATCAATAAACGATAGCAGGGCTCAAACCAAAAAAAAGAAAAAAAAAAAGAAATTGAAAACTAATGCAAAGAAATTATGGATTTCCAAATTTCATTTTTTAGGCATGATTACTACCTTTTTGATTTTTTTGTTATACGTCTTATAAATAATGGCTACTTGATGTTGAAGTCATATTTCATTATTTTTGGCCAGAACTGACGGGTCGAGGAAATTGGGGGTGCGTGGCACCTGTTAGGTAAATGTTCGTGGTGCCATGTATTTTTACCACTAAAAAATGAATAGTTGTTTCGTAACGATCTGGAAAAAAAAAGTTTCTAAAAAAACAAAAAAAAAAAACACGAAAATACCTCTTCCTATAAGAAGCAGGTCAAAAAAGAGTTTTGTTTCTCGGCATTCAATTAAAAAAAATTCCACTAAACCCTTCTGATATTCATCAAAAAGGGCGTAGTTTCATACAAAAGAGTAGCTAGTGTAATGCAATTAAGTAGTAAATGTTCAAACAAATTTATTTTCTAAATATTGACTTTGCCGTTGTTTTTTTTTTTTTTTTTTCATGTAAACCGTTGGGTAATAAGGCATGATCTGACAAGGCGATATTTTTTTTTAATTTTCCTCGCGTGGGTAAAGGACAATGGCCAATTATAGATTCGAAAGAGGCACAGAGTTGGAATATACCCACTCGGGGCAAGGTCAAGTTAAGAGGAGAGCTGACATGGGATGAGCACGTCGTTCGAGAGTTCGCGAGTCTAAAAGGAAGGTGAAAAATAAACAATAGTAGTATAAAAAAGACGCCGAGACTTTCCAAACAGTTTTATTTAGGAGCTCGGGATATCTCCATTAAGAAAATAGCCTCACTATACTTCTTTTAGATATCTCCATTAAAAAATAGCCTCACTTACTTCGTCTTCTATCTTACAATAAATAATGATAATAATAATGACGTTAACGACGCAAATCAAACATTTGCTCCCCTCCTTTCATATTTTTTTTTCTCCTGGGAAGGAGTTCATAAAGGGGTTTGGAAAAACTCTCCTCAATTTGGGGTGTCCTCCAAGAAAATTTAAAGGCAGTAAACTTTTAGCAAAGTTGATGTTTTTATAAAGGTCTTTCTAAGCACGCACGCACTCACACACATAATATATATATATATATATATATATATATATATATATATATATATATATAAAAATAAATACTAATATATATATATATATTATTTATATATAATATTTATATATAATATATATATATAATATATATATTATATTATATATATATATATATATAAATATATATATATAATATAATAATTATATATATATATAATATATATATATATATATATATATATATATATAATATATATATTAGTTCATGTACAGGAACCCTCCCCGACCCATATAATATATATATATAATATATATATATATATATATAAAATATATATATATACATATATATATATATATTATATATAATAAATACAAAAACACACATACATATATAATTTATATATTATATATATATATTATATATATATTAAAAATCAGAAATCACTCAAATATACTAATCAATTATCTTAATAATTTATTATTTCTCTAGAATGGAATTATTTGAAAATTGGTAATGAAGCTGAATATCTTTTGTATGATTCTGGGTGTCTTCATTGTGGCTAAAACGGGACGGTGATTTGTAATATTCTGTATTCATAAAAGAGTAAAGATAAAAAAAAATTAATTGCATAAACATATTGAGCTTATCATTGTTATTCTTCAGTGACAGAACAAAAATACGAAAATTTAGGTAGATGTTGAAGGGACAGTATTTTACCACGATCGCACTATGAATAATTTCTCCGCTGTAGTCATTTTACGCAGCAAATTTCGGTCTTTCAGCACCTTATCATAAAACTTCTTTCTTACACTTCAATATACAATTTTGACTCACAACTAACAGAGCTCTCATTGTGTCAACACTTTTTCTAGATATCTCATTTGACCACATACTCTTCATAATAGAAAATATTCTTTCGACAGGTGCTGTACAATAAATAAACTCTACAATAATACAAAAGTATTTGAAAATCTAGGCGTTTTACACTCAATTCAGAAAAAATAAAAATTTATATCCATCTATCAAACAGGAATCTTTTTTGTATTCAATGTATCCAACTACCCTACTATTTTATAGCTGTTGAGAGAACACTGATCAAATATGCAAATTTCTTCTGTTTCTGTCCTTGTAAAAAGAGTGCCTCATTCAGATTGACCTGCATTTCTTTCCATTCAAGTATCTTCCTTATTGGCACACACACACACACTTGAACTTTTAAGTGTTTCCTAAACTGCACATTCACCTGTTGACACACTCTAAGATAGTTTCATAGAAATTCTCAACTATCTCAAAAAAACAAACTCATCAATTTCTAAAGAATCTACTAACATTTTTAGTTCCTTTTTTGAACCATTGTCATCAGAAAACCATTTATATAATGTAAAGAAAGATTACTTTACCAACGAGTTACTCCGCCTCAAAATAAAAAAAAAGGCATCATAGAATAATTTAAAATTTTATACTTCGTAATTACAATGGGAAATCAGAACTTATTGGAATCCGAAGAAGGTTCTTGGACCCCTTGCAAAGGCCACATGGCATTCTGCTGGGTTGCTTGTAGGTTATAACTAAATAACAAAAGTAAAGTAAAGCCAACGTCAATATAATATATATATATATATATA
>JABUQX010061536.1:30000-32500 GCA_015478945.1 Trachelipus rathkii
ATGTATATTATTTACTAGGGGAACAAAAATTTTTATGACCTTGGATTAAGACTTTCTTTCTTATGTAAGTTTTCTGCACTTATCTGAATCCAAAAATTATACTTGATGGTTTGTTTTCTAAAAGGTCCAGTTTTGCCGCCATTCATAGGAAAATTCAAAAAATGCAAAACATTTTTTTTTACCATTTCGTAAATAAAACTCCGCTATATCTTTTTAATCATTTGTCCAATCAATGAGAAATTTTCTTAGCATATATACTTGGTCAAGACACACACATTATATTTAGATTATCTGTTTGTATAACCATCCGTTTCATCTACGTTCATGTGAAATATAATATTTTTTTTTCAATTTTTTTTCCATGTTTAAAGTCCAAATGTGAATGTTTTATTAGATTCTTAGACAGGAAAAAAAAAAAACAATACGATTTTTGAATCAGCCTAACAAATTACTTAAGAAACAAAGTTATCGGATTCATTTAGCCAACAGAAAAAAAAATTAAAATTTGTTGACCTGTGTTATGGTTGGTAAGTGCAACGGTTGCATTTGAGACTTAGAAAAGTTGCTTAATAGGCCACTTCAAAGAGTCTCCAACATACCAATGAACTTCCGTTGCATTTCATGTTTGTTGTAACCACGAATAGTCCTTATACATTTTACAGGGCCATATTGAGGAAAAATTGACTGTCAAGATAAAAAGATGGTTACGTCACTCAATTCAAACAAATATCTAACCAAACCTTTCCAGAGCTACTACAATCGGTTGTATGTTGACTTAAACACAAATCAGTACTATGAGACAAATTGAATATTCATGGCCAATTGAGAATTGGTTAAACAATGATAAATGCAAGAACCTAGAAAAGAGCTGTTGTGCATCACGGTAGTTAACTCTGGATGCAGACTCTTTTGGGTAATATGTCTATATGATAAGCCATCTTCCAAATTAAGAGTCTGGTACAGTTCTGCTTTCAAGGTGTATTTCCCACTTAGTTTGAAATAAAGTCAAACGGCGAAATTATGGATCAAGAAACTTGATTTGAGCTTGGTTCAAAGAATTACTCTGTTTCCAGTTAAAGTTTTGCAGTGCAGGAAACAGCCTTAAAATGAGTGCAATGAAATGCTTATTTCCACACCCAGAAAATCTTATTGGTTGCAATGTTGGGTGACAGGAATTTATAAATACGGAAGGTTGTGCGTGAGCTAAATATTTTCGACGCTAGCAAAATTTCCATCCTTAATATTCAAAATGAAAATTTTAAAGGTGGACTTGTTGACAGTGATGATGAGGAATATTCTTCTGGATTGCAAGATAATATTAGTGTGAGATGATTCCATCTACCAGCATTAAATCTGAAAGCAAAGTCGTACCATGAGCTAATCCACTTAAATTCTTATGATCAACAATGTCCAGACATTCAGCTCTTAACAGATTTTGAAATAGGGCAATTTCGAATGAAACCATTACAGCTCAACCATCCATATCACAACCAGTCTGTTGAACAACATGTTAAGTTGGTGACAGCGTCGGTACAAATTGCTGAATTTGAAAGAAGATACGGTTTTTATTTGTTAGAAGATTAAATCCAGTAAACATGAAAATACCAAAATGCAATACCAAAATACCAAGAAATACCAAAATGCAATTTTCATAATCACAAGCCAATGGAAGAATGGCTAAACTACCATAAAAGATATTCAAAACTAGATGAAATTTTTGCTGGTTAATGTTCATCTACCTGTCAATTTTTAGGACTACTGGAAATAATTATGGTTAAAATAAAAACAACGCTCCCTGAGTAATTACCTCATTTTTTTTTTATTTTACAAAAAAGTAAACAGGTTGATGAGGATATATTACTAAAAAAATATTAGGTGACTAAAGTTATGATGTCTAATCACCGATTTATAATAAATAGACAGCGGATAGAATGCGTCTTTTGTCACTTATAAAGCCGTTGGTAACATTTAAAATTGTTATTAGTCCACACTTTCTTTTTTTGAAATATATAAAAAGTTCCTATTAACGCACAGGTATTCTATAGTAGTGGTAGTAGGTAGTCTATAGCACCAATGATTGCCGAGTTATAGCTGTGCTGACTACTTCAGCCCCTCTAATAACACGTTCGAAATGGCTGTCAGTCGAAAATTAGTGGCAATCGTACGAAATTCAAGTTTTGACCACATTTTTTCTATATTTTTCAGGTTATTTAGAATTAAACACTAAAATTAGAGTTTTAGGGAAAAATCTACACTCCACCCAATATTTATTATATAATTTATTATTATTATTATTATATTATTATTTCGCCATATACAGTATAAAAACTGCGAAAATTGAGAGAAAAACTGGCGATACGGGGCAAATTTTGATTGAAATATAATTAATAGCAACTGCAAAATAATAATAATATTAATAATAATAATAATAATAATAATAATAATAATAATATAATAATAATAATAATTAATAATGAATAATAAAGGTTTTCATCTGGGT
>JABUQX010061536.1:40000-66968 GCA_015478945.1 Trachelipus rathkii
CTTAGAAACATAAATTTTAGACAATCTTTTAACATTGCTAGGCAATTTTAGTTCTGAATAAATTAACTACAGTCATGAATTTAACTTCATTAAATTTAATATCGCATTCCAATCTATTTCTTTAATTAACCAAAACACATACACACACTTACACACGCACACACACACACACATACATAAAGAAGCATTTTAACTAATTATAACATGGAATTTAACTTTAGCTCTTAATTTTAACATTAATTAACCACAGAGGTATATTTACCAATGACTAACATTTAGTACATTATTTCCTTAAAATAATTTTCAGTCTCAAAGTAATCAATCTAGCATGTTTACATATCAGCTTTCCATTATCTTCTCTTCTTGTACTGTTGGAAATCCAATGTCCGTTCGCTGGGTTTTTTTTTACGGGAGGTTACTGCTCCGAGTGCGGAGGTGTTTGTTGAATTCACGAAATCCACTTCCTGCCTTTCAGCTTCTCGTTAGCAGTAATCTACTTGCATTTTTATTATTAAGCAAAACTATTACCTGTAAGTGAATTTTTTTTTTTAAATGTTTGCGCACGCTTTTTTATTTTTTTTTTCTCTCATGGGTTCTATTCTTTTGTTAAGTAATTGTCAATTGTAAGCAACATTGCGTGTTGTCTGGTTATTTAGGAGTTATTTTCAATAAGTTGGTGGTGTTGCTCGCTAGTGCATAAAACGATATACGGTGTGATTGTTGTTTGTAGTCTCTGCTAGACTCTGCGCGTTCCTAACTATTGTAGAGTATTGTAGATCTCTTTATTTTATTGTTTTTGTCTTTCCTGTAGAATTGGGGGTTTTTTTTATTATGTTGACTTGCGTTGTTCATAGCTGAATTTAGATCTTTTGCGCTTTTGTAGATCAATATTCGGGTATATAATCTCGAGGCTATCTTGTCTTTTTCGAGTTATTTCTTCAAGGTTTCTATATACCCGTACTACTTATCACCTGATGAAAACAGTTTGTTGGGCGTATTAGTGGCTTGTTTGTTTTCTGTGAAAGTTGTCCTGTAGTTCTATTAGGTGATAATTTTGCGTATCCCAGTTTGTATTTTAGTACTATTCATAAATCACGTCCGTGTATGGGTTGTTGTTCCATTTCTACTTTATTGTTGTTGTTTAGGAGACTTGACATACCCCTTATAGAGCCGTGGAGGAAGGGGTTGAAATTATATGGGTTTGATTTTTCTATATCGAATGTCCTGAATTGTCGTTTTTTCTGTGTCTTATATTTTTATTCTAAGGTTGTGCAGCTATTAATATCTTGTGTTTTTCTTTTGGAGGTTAAGATGTTTCCGTAAACAATATGTTTTTTGATTATGTCGGGTAATTGGGGGCTTGATATTTTTCGGGTTTGAGTAATTAGGTTATAATACTTGTTGTGGTTGTGTCTATTCTTCTTTCTGATTGGTTATCTTGTTTTGTGGTTGTTTTAAATTTTAGCGTTTTGCTCATTTATTGGTGGTCCAAAGGGTTGCTTGGTGGTGGTGGTTGGAAATAACTTCAAGCTTTTCTAGACATATTCTGAAGATTTGAAGCGCTCTTATTGCAGTTTGAAGATCAGGTTTTTCTTGGATTCTATTTGCATGGGTCGTAAGCGCATGATTTTACCGTTTTTTATTAGGCGCGAATTTCTGGACTTTTGATGGGATACGTTAGCGATTCTAGCATCTACTAGATGGATAGAATATATTTGTCTTCCTGGAGATTATATTATGTTGATCCATTCTTAACGCTTATCTATGATTTTTTAAAAGTGCATTTTTCATGATTTTTGCCTGCTTTAGTTTCTATTTCATTGACAGTCCTCATCTTTGAATGCTGTTTTAATAAACTCATCATGGATTGAAGATGAAGCTTGCACTGTTTCGCCTTGATTCATTTTGTAACGAGTAGCACGCTGTAGAATGCATAATTTTGAGGCATTTAAGATAACTTTAATAGTTAAACTCTGATTTATGTGTTTCTTATCTTACTCGAAAGAATATTTTTTGGTTAGAAGGCTATTTTCTCGGTTTAATAGATACTTATTTCCCATTTCATTTATCATAATTTTTTCTTTTCTATTAACATGTTAGTATAATGTTTTCCATCTCAAATTATAGCTTTCATATTTATATTCAATTTATTTTAATAAACAAATATTTTTTATTATGGTATAATTTCTTTCCTCGGAAAAATGGAGTTTTCATTTTATGATGATGTTGATTTCTGGTGAGAAGTCGAGTTAGGTACTTCTTTATTTTATCATTTTTTTTAAATTGATCATCGTTTTGTTTTTTGAATATAATTTTTTATGTAACTGATATTATTTTTATTATTGAACCGTTTATCTTTTTTATATTTTATGAATGAATTTTTTTTGTTGCATTGTTTTATCGTTTTTAAATTGATTCACCGAAAATAATTAGTTTCGTCGCTCATCCTTTCTTTGAATTTTGAATTAATATTTTTTATTTATTCTGTTTATTTTTAAAAATTATAGAAATTTATGAATTTTGTTAATTTTGTTGTTTAGTTTGGAAGTATTATAAGTTTTCATCGTCGTAGTCCGGATCAGAGTACATATGAATGGAAATATTTGGATATTTTGGATGACCTACAGATAGTTTGGAAGTTTCGTTATTTTCATCCATTAAATCATGTCGAATACTCAGTTTTAACGCCTCAGTAACGAAGAGCTGTTCCTGTTAATTTTCACTCTTATAAAATCTAAGTCAGTATAATCAGAACTTGAACCGGATATTCTTCACGCCGTATTTTCCTACCTTGGCTGGAATACCTTCCAAATATTAGATACATCGATTAGCTAGGATAATTTAATTTGTCTTTATACTGTATAAGCTATTAAATTTTTGCTTTTTATTAATTTACGCCGCTCCTCATGCATTATTCATTATTACACAAAGTGATTAATAATTAATTATTAATTATTAATTAATAATGTATATAATAATTTAAATTAATAATGAATTATAATTAATAATTATTATTATTAATAATAATAATAAGTAATTTAATATAATAATTAATATATAATAATATTATTATTAAATAATAATATTTTAAATTTTTTATAATTCATATATAATATATAATATATCATATTACTAAAAGGTAATATATAATAATAATAGATAAGAATAATATATTTAAGAATAATAAATAATAATAATAATAAGTATATAATAATAATAATAATAATATATAATTAATTAATACTATAATATTATAAGTTTTTATACAAATAATTTATAATAATAATAATAAATAATAATATGTAATAATAAGTATTATGAGGTAATAATGAATAATAATACTCTGGCTAATTCATTATATATATTATATAATATAATAATTAGATTAATAATAAATAATAATAATATAATAATAATAATAATATAATAATAACAATAATAATACAATTACTTAATAATATTATATTAATAATAATATATAATAGATAATAATAATAAATCAATAATAATAATATATAATTAATTAATAATAATTTAATAATAATAATTAATAATAATTTAACTATAATTAAATTTAATAATTCATAATAATATAGAAATAATGAAGTAATGAATAATAATAATAATAATAAAAAGTAATAATAATAATTACTAAGAACAATAACTATATTAATAACTATGACTAAGTGTCCCTTTTTTATTGATAATATCTATTATATTTTTTTAAAAAACAAAAATTTAAAACTACCCTTATTCAAGCAAGGAAGTGAGCAAAACATAAAACAAGCAGTTTAAAGTTTATATTGTTGTATATGGCAGAGGCGGGACATTGTGTTTGTGGTGTAGAGCTAAGAAGTGTTTATAGAGGGATGCAGGATTCATAATACCTAGGTTTGTTAAAAATTTATGCTCTTTAGAAAAAGTTTTAAGTATTGGAAAACATAAGGCAGTAAGGGAATGTGGTAAGATAATTCATATGGTTTGTGCGTCCACTGACAAAATGAATCATTTACATAGTTTTAAACTTTACGTTCCTTTTCCAATTTTTTGCTCTTACTATTTTCTTAGTTGATGTGGTTTTTTCTAAATCTTTTTGTTACCTCGACTTTTGTGTTGGTACATTGGGATTTTTTTTCGGTTAAAATAATTTTATAAGCTGGAAAATAATAGATAAGGATGAGTGAGTTTTTTTCTGTTCATTGTATGAAATCCATTAATTTACTAATTGTTTTCCGTTTTACATTTTTCAAATTCTCTAATCAAGAGGAATAAATTATAGATTTTTCATAATCTTTGCGTCATGGGGTTGGAAGATGTTATCAGGTATGAATTTCATGATACTTTACAGGATAGGTTTAGTGTTGAAATTTATGCCCTAATTGATGGAAAAAAAGGGCGCAAATATTATTAGACGACGTTCATAATGTTAAAAGGTTGAAAAAGATTGTTCCCAATGTAACTTGAAATCTCTTTTGTTATTTGGGGAAGAAAATTTTTGCATTGTTGCATCTCCTATTTATCAGGATTATAATAAGTTGGTGGTAGTTGTGATTAAGTTTTTATTTTATTAGTTTACTGGCATTTATTTTTATTATTATTATATATTTTAGTTTATATTATTATTATTGGGGGTATATTATTATTGTGTCTTTCTTTTATATTTGAGTGTCTTAGTTTGGCAATACATATTCGAGTTAAGTGGCTATTGGTTGGTTATTATTTGTTTTTTTTAGTAGTTTTTCTATTCTTAACAGTATTTTTTACTGTTTATTTGTTATGTTAATAATATATATATATATTATATAGTTTATTTATTAAAATGTTATTTATTATTATTTATTTTAATATTATTTTTTATTACTATATATATCTTATTATATTTATTATTATTATTATTTTTTATATATATCTATATTATTCTATTATCTTTCTCTTTGTTATTATATTTATTATCTTATCTATTATATATTTTATTATTTTGTATATTTTGTATTTTTATTATTTTAGTTTTCTATTATTTGCTACTATATATATGTTAGTTAATTTATTTATTAGTTTTTATTTATTCTATTTTTTAAGGTGAGTACGGGTATTAGTCGTGTTGTATCACTATATCATATATAATACGGTGAGTATGGTTGACATATGGTGGGGTAGGGTTGTGATTTGTTTATGTGTTTGGGTTATCTAGTGAGTCTGACGGTAGTAGTTATGTATTATATTAAAGTTAACTTTATTGTATATTTTATATGATTGAGTGACTGAGTTAATTATGATACGGTTCCATTTTATCTATAATATGTGAAAAACATAATTTAAGATAGTATAAAATTATTAAAAAGGATTTTCGTGGACGTGAGTCTGTACTATTTCATTTTTAGCTAATCTAAGTATATGTACTGAGGATTCATTAATGTTCCATAATACAAAATATTACTTATATAAAAATATCTATAAAATTTAATACACGATGACATATGTTAAGACATTTTCACTTAGATTTTAGACTTTATACTATTAGAATTTTCATAAGAATTATTTGATTCACTTTTTATTTTTTTTTTTTTCATAATAATAATTTTTTCAAGAATAGAAAAACAAAACTTCTTCCTTTGGGAATAATTTCGAGTTTCCTCCATTAAATTATTCAAAAACAAGTCAATTCCATAATCACTTCCAACTTTATTGAAATTTTTGGCAATTGCTAATATAAAAACTCTTACTAAATTTTCATTTTATTTGTGTTAATTTATAGTTATAATAGGGGTCAGAGTTTTTATCTTAGGTTTATTATAGATATTTCTCGGATCAATGATTTTTATATTTGTAAGCTGGAAAGTAAATTGATTCATAATTTATTTAATATCATATTTATTTATGTACTCAATTTTTTTTTTGTGCTTTTATTTGAGATATGATCAGCAGTTATGTTCCATGTGATGCTAGCTGTTCTACATTGAGAGCTTTTTTGTCAATTTTTTTGTTAATCTACAAGCTATGTTTGAGCCTTTTATTCTTGTGCTTCCTTTTTTTGAGTAAGGCATTATGGAGGCGGTTATACTTATTTTCATTATTTTTTAGTTAATGTATTTTTTAAATTTTTTGTTGAATTTATTTTCATGACTTTTAAAGATGGCTCATTAGGAAGGACCACTTATGCACTATTCTTTTAAATTATTAAATTATATTTTTTTTAACAGATGGTTTTACAATACTATTTTTTTTTTTGGGTGCCCTTTTGACGAGTCGTTTTTATAGATTATATTACTGATTTTTTGTGATGTAACCTTCTATGTGCCAAATTATGTTGTAGGTATAATAATAATTTATTTTCTAATTCATTATTTCAGGTTGTAATTTTCAGTGCCTGTCTATTTTTAAAGCTCTCAAAGTTTAAAGAAAGTTCGGTACATGTGTTTCTTTCTTTTTTGGATGTTAATGCTTTTTCGTGATTTTTGAGATCAAATAGCTATAATAGTGTTGCTTATTGTTTAGTTTACGGTTTTTCTGAAATATTTGAAATTTTTTTGGTTTTCTTTCTTGTCTCTTGTTTTATAAGTTATAGGATTTGAAATTAGAAAATTAATTGATCTATTTCCCGTTCTCGGCAGTTTCGTCAGATTTGGTTGGATGGTCTCTAAGGGTAATGTTTTTAATTTAATTGAAACGTGGTCCATTGGGACTTAATTTTATAAAGACTTTTTTATCAACTATTCTATTTTATCCACTTAATGTTTTTGTCCACTTGATATGTTTTTATGCACAATGAATCATTCGTATTACTGAGTTTATTTCATGCAAGTTATGTTAACTTTTTTTTTTTATTGGTTTTTTGTTTTTTTCTTTTTTTGTTTCGTGTGTTTGCTGAGTCATATTGTTGTAGGGGATTTATAGATAGGATGTAGTTATAAGAGGTTTTATCGATGGCTAGTGGATAGCTGGGATATTCTCGTTGGGACCAGGTTGGGTTTTTCTGTGTAATGATGGGTAGGTTTTGTAACTATTACCTTTAGGACTAATTATTATAGGATTGTTTTTTGTTTATTTTGAGGAGGACTTGTTATTAGTTGTCTATAATCTCTTATTTTAATGAAAGTTAACAGAAGTTTTTTAACTCTACGAGTATGAGTTTTTAAATAGACTTCTTCATTCTTTAGAGTAAGTAGGTATGGTTTTAGATACTGTTGGGCACTTTTTGGTTTGAAATTGTTTTGTTTTAGGTTAGAGTACTGTTTATTTTAATGCGTTTTCATTAATTGGGGATATTGTGGCGTTCTTTACTTGCACATCTTCCTTTGTGCAGTTTAGTTTGAAAGTTCATAATAATAAAGTTGAGAAGAAGTGTTAAGATAAAAGTAACACCAATTTTTGATAAGTTATGTGCGTGGACGTCCCTTAAAGGTAGTCTTTATGAAAATATAGGGTCTTTTTTAATTTGATTTTCTGTTTCAATTGATTCTGTCTCTTGTCTATCGAATTAGTTAAATTTTGATTAACTAATTACATCTATCAATAATTTAACTTTGGTTCATATTAATACTGTTTTGTTTTCCTTTGCACGTTTCTTCTGTTTTAATTATATGTTATATCTATTTATTGTTGTTTGTAGTTCTGTGAAGGTAGAATTCGCTGTGAATATTTTTATCTTTTATCTTATATGATTATCTTATTTTATAATGATGTAACAATTCATGAAATATTACTCTTTATTTTAGCTATTGAATAATTTTTCCAAAATTTTTCTACTTAAAAGTTTATCAAGAGTTTATTTATTAGTTGTAATATGTTTCAAATAATAATCATTAGTGGTTTTTTCCTTATTAATAGCCAATATTAAGACTACCATTATTCCTATAAGCAATTGATTTCAATTGCAATATTACTATACTATAATATTATATATTTATATATATATAGTATTATTTATATATATTATTATATAATATCTATATTATTTTATTATTTATAAACTACCTTTTTAAAATCTACTTTTTTTTAACGGGCTTTTATTCTTACCTTATGGCAGTGGGTTAACACTGGGGTGGACCTACAGTTAAATAGGTTGAATATATTGGGAAATTATATATTTCTATTATTACTATATATATATGTACTATTTTTTTATATATATTCTTTATATCTGTCTTACGTTATATTATATATTATAATATATATATTATATTAATTATATATATATTTACCTATATTTATATATTTTTTTTCTATATGTTATATATATACTCTTATTATATTTTTTTTATAGTATTTTTATATATATTTTTATATAATATATATATTTTTTTAGTATTATGATATTGGTATGTTATTCTAGTAAATATTGTATAGTATGTGGTTATCTATATATTTTATATTTTTATATGTTTTATCTATATATATATATATGTATGTATTATTATATATATTTATATAATATATTATTATATGTTATATATATATTTTATTATATTAATTATTATTTATTATTTATATATATATATATATATTTTTAATTATTTTATATAGTTATATATATTTTTTATTATTATATTTTTTTTATATTTATATTGGTATATTATTATTATTAATATATATTTATATTATTTATATTATTATATTTATTCAATTATATTTATTATTATTTTATATATAATATCATATATATATATATATAGTTAGTATTAATATCATTATATATTATTTTTATTATGTTATAGTATATATTATATATTTTTACTTATATATATTATTTTTATTTTTTATATTATTAATTATATATTTATATAAATATTAATTATTTATTATAATATATTATTATTATTATTTATATATTATATATTATATTTCATATATATTTTTTTATTATTATTATTATAATATAATTTTCGGCATTATGTTAGAAAAAGTATTTGTCCAAATGGACTGTTTTCGCTTGAAGATTTGATGTAAAATTTAGTGTTGAGTTCCTTTTTGAGTTGTGAGTTGATTCAAATCTTTAATGAAATAATTAAATGCTGAAGTCTAGAAATTCTTTCTCGATAAAGAGTAATGACAATAGAAGGCAGAGTAATGATATAAAAAGAAATATGCTAGACTTTATGTGCAAATGAATATATATTAAATTATACATTTTAAAATGATTTGATGTTTTCTGATGTTCCGCATTAATTGGAAGTTTCGGGCTATAATCTTTTTATTATCTTTTTGGAGTCGAACAGTGTAAGTTGGATCAGGGTCAAAATTTTTATTTTACATTCTAGCGTCGTCAGTCTTATTTGAAGTGCTATAACGAAGTTTTGTAATGTTGTTTCCCGTTATATTTCTTACTAGTATGCAGAACATAAAAATTAGCTCTTAATGAGTTTAAGTTTGGGGTCGAGTTAATAAAATCGAGAATCGGGATCGAGTACTTTTGTTTTCGTGATATTTTGGACATCTTAATGCGAGGTTAGGTAATTTTTATTCTTAAACGAATGGGCACTCGTGGCAAGAGATTTTTCAGAAGATCAGTGTACGTTGTAGTAGAAGCATTATATTAGGATAGTGGACCGAAAGATTCAAAAATGCTAGAGAAATTAGCTGTTATAATAGAATTTGATTAGATTCTATAAATGAAAATTCGGTGAACAAACGTATCAGAGATACTTTTTGCATATAATTTCGAATGAAACCCCTAAGCATAGTAAGCAACTGGTACTCTGTGCGTAATTTTATGACATGTAAAACTGAATCTTAAATAGGCATTCTTACCGATCTTTAGCATTATATAGCATTAATTTTGAGTTTAAAAAGCATTTATGATAAATTAGCATTTGGTTAGATCTTTGATATAAGGAATTAAAATATTCCACGTACGCTTCCACTATGGTTCCATTGTCATTGGTATGGATGAAAGGAATCTTGAATTTCGGTAGAATAAGACTTTTTTTGGTTATTCTATTCTAATTTTGGATAGAATTTGTGTTTGTTCTTTATCGGATTGACATTATTCTTGCCTTTAAATTTCTGGAAACTAAATTTTCAACAATTTGTATTTAGGATTGACAACGCTCATTTTGTTGCTTCAGTCGAAGCGAATTTTAATGACTCGATTGTGTTCTATTGTCATAAGAGTGCCATAGATAAGTATTGTGTTGATTATTGTTTTGATTTTGCTTTTTTTAACATGAATTTTTAGTCAGTGTTGCAAAAACCAAACAAACTTCCATAATCACTGTGGATTTCAGTGAATTTTTTATTGTGTTTTTTTTTCGATAATATTGATATCTCTCCAAAAGAGTGGGATAGCGTGAGTCGTTATATAGAATTTTTGATATTAAACAGCTGTCTTATTAAAAAACGGACCAAGAAGAAATTTCCATGGATAATGTTATAAATAACAAAAAAATTTATAGTTTAGAAGAAAATACATTTATTCTATGCAATATTTACATGAGAGGTGACAAAAAAAAGTTGACTTATATGTTTATATCTTGTATGCAATTCAACATCATTAAAAATAACTTGTGTGGACAAATAATCATCTTTGTTGACGGGTGTGTGGAGTCAAGTGGGTGGTGGGGGGGTGGAATATTAGCTCACTTCAGATTTACTCTAATGTTTTTCGGTCTAATAGACTGGTTGTGAGGGTTGGAGGTTAATTTATAATTCGTCGTGTTGTATATTTTTTCTGCTCTATGTGTTGTATTTTGTGTGATTTATTTTCTTTTATTCTGGTAGGGTGTCTCTATTATGTTATATTTTTAGCTCTTCGTATTGATTGAAAATTTCAGTAAGACCCCTTTCTTGTTGTCTGTAGATTGATTTCGTAGTTAAATAGAAGTGAAATGGTAAGATTATGTTTTAATCTTTGTCGTTGGTTTTTAAACATTGATATATGATAGTTTTAATCGCAACGCCAGCTTGCGACATTGCGCTTTAACACCGCCCATATAAGGCTTAGCTTAAAAAACACTAAATTTATTTTTTTGCAATAGAATTAGTTTTATTTTATGATGAAGTACTGAACAAGATTAAAATTCTCATTTCTGTCACCTTTTCTATGCAGAACTAAGCGGTCGCCATCATATTGGTTGGCTAGGAATTTTATTTTTTTAGGAAGATAACGTTTCTTTTAGTATATTATACTTTTTTGAAACTTAGCATTCTTAATGAAGTAACGGCATATTTAGACAATTCTTATATTATTGCAAAAAGGAAACGAATAAATATCAATTATCTGTATTTATAGGTTAAAAAAAGACCCTTATTCTGACAGGATAATATAAAACCAGATAATTTTGAGAGACAGATACTGTGAGTTATTGTAGCTAATACACTCTAATTTGGGGATTGGTACATTCTGTGATGTAGGGGAATGTGAGGGTTGACTCGAACCACATATGTTTTTTGACGAAGAAGAGTTTATACTATTCAGGAAATATCGGATATATCGTTGAGCTATAGTGAATTTGAATGTGAAAGTTATGAAAGTTGTATGCTTTAGAATATGTAACGTGTATACCAATGTATAGTGAAAAATGATTGATATTATTTTATGTTATTGGCCTTAGTGATAAAATAACAATATTTAATTAATGGTGTAATAGTGAATCGCTGATTTTTGTTATGTGATTATAGTGTGATAATTGGATATTAAATATAATTAATGATAACTATAGCAAAATGAACGAATGTTTGCCGTGTAGTGGTTTTTGATTTCATATAATCTTATTTATTATTATATATAATATACTATATATTCTTGTATTATATTCTATATATATATTATTTATTTATTATTATTTTTATATATATATATTATATACTATTATATATATTATATTATATTTTATATTTTTCAGTAAGATATTATCATTGTTTTACTCGTGTAAATACATAGTTCCTTTACTAGCTGGATGGTGCGGAGACGTTCAGGAATTTAGCGAGAATTGCATTCTTTTAGCGTGATCAAAAAAAGTTTCCGCTCCTTTTGTGTTCCGCACATTTTTGAAAAATTTTGAAATGTATTTATTGTTTCATCTTTATTAATGTAATTCTTTTGGTTAGAATAACGAAATATAATTTTATTATTTTAAAGTTTTATAACTAATTATTGTTTTTTTTTGAGAGACTTTATTGTGTTTTTAATATATTAAAATCTTCTCAAATACCAATTCTTCAACCTCTCTCTAATTGGTACATGTTTTTTTTTGTGGTTTTGTTGTAATATATGAATGTAAAAAAATTCATGTTGAAATTGACTTTTTCAGATTTCCATGCCATGACTGAATGGCTATTATTCTCATCTATAACTTTAATTAAATCTATAGTTCCTTATCTATAATTGATATCTTATTGGGTTCTAATAGTCTAAATTGCAATTCTGTGTATAATATTGATCAAGATTATATTTTTATATATTTTGATTTTATGTATATTTACTTCTCGAAGTAACAGTTGGGAACATTTTCTATTTATTTTTTTATAGTATATTATCTATATTTTAGGTTAGTGGCTTTTGGGGTCTTTTAGTATATTATATGGTAGGGTCTATATTTATTTTACATAATTATTTTTTATTAGTATTATATTATATATAAGTGTATATATATGTGTGTAGTTTGGTACTTTATATTCATTATATATATTAATATATATAGTAGTTTGGGAGCAGTTTGGTATAACTTTAAGATTTTTCGTATTTTTATATATAGATAGTGGTTGTTTTTTTAAAATTTTATTTGGGATATATTATTTTTAGTTATTCTTGTTTATATATATACTTAGTTACTGCAACTATGTTTTAGGTATTATAATATAATATATTATATATATATATTTTATTTATAGGTATGTATTATATTAAATCTTTTGTAATTTTAGTCTATGAATAACTTAAGTATTTTTATTATAATCTCGAAAATTGTGGTAAAATATTTGTACTTTTGAGCACCGCACCTGTATTGTGATTTGTTATTTATCTATTTTGTTTTTTTACATCAATTTCTATAATATATATATAGATTCATATTTATATTTTGTGTGAATATTTTATGTTGATATATTTTTACTATTATGGGTATTGGGGTTGTTAGTAGTAGCCTATTATGTTAGTTTTATGTATGGATTTTATACTTATATTTTATTTTGGTTTGTTGTTGTTTGTTTTATTATATTTGTTTTATGTTTTAAGTATTTTATATTTAGCGTGAGTTATGGTTATTTTATAAAGTTTGTTATTTAACTATTTGGTAGTATATTATATTATTATATAGATTTATATCAGCTCCTAATTCTATAGACGTTATGCATTAGCTATAATCGTTACGTCGTTGCAGACGTCTAGGCTTTTCATTGGAGTTGCTGAGCCATAAATGCGTTGAAAGAAATATGACGCTTGTTATGTGGTGGACTACTGTTTGTTGGTGCTAGAGTTAAAGTATTTTTCAGTAGGTTTGGATGACTGCAGAATAGATTTAGGTGAGCGCACTCTTAAAATGTCTAGTTTCAATTGAACTTCTGCTGGTGCTAGCGAGGAACTATTTACATCCTTAGCACTTGGGTGGGTCTGCTCACGCAATGGGGAGCATGCTTGATCCTTTCAGGCATAGACTGAGAATTTTGTTTGAAACTGGTGTTCATTGAGAATTGACTTAATCATCATGTTCTTCCCTATGTTCTGCCTGCTGTTGATGATTATGAGCGATATATTTTTTATATATTGGTTAACTTTGATATTTTTTTTGAGGGCAAAGAGGTCAGCCTTAACATTGCTTTTTAATTTTGAGGCAGCTTCTGAACTTGTGGGGGTGAGAAGGTATCATGGATCTCTTGTTCTTGGTTTGTTAAGAGACTATTGAGAGGAAGAGGATAATATTTGATTTGATTTTGTTAATTATTATATTCTATTTTGGTTCTTTCATATTTTTGGTTCATATAATTTATATTAATATATATTTATTTTTTGTTTTAAGGAAATTTTCTATATCTTTTTTTTATTTCAGTATTTATATAATTAAATTACTTGTTTGGGGATATTCTGCGTTAAATTATTAGCTGTGACGCACGTGCGGACGGTTGCGGATTGCGATATTTTTTGTCGTGAGGTTTTGTATTCTGTGTTGTGTAATATTTGGTGGGCGTGTGTATCGCTAGCTGGACTACGTTTTTTCTATCGGAGGTTGTGGAGGTGCGCTAGCGGACTTGACCTGTCTATAATTGAGCTGGGTTAGGTTCTTTTCTTCGTGTGATATATTTATTTTAATATAAAGTGATATTTATGTTATATTGTATATTTTTATATGTTATATTTACTTATATAGATATAACCATTCGTTTTTCTTATTTTTATATTTATTATCTTATATCAAAAAAACAATTTTTATCTACATATTTTTTTATATAATTAAATAGGATTATTTAAATTTTGTACTTATATAAAGTATTACTATTTTTTATTATATTATTATTTCTTTATTATTTATTATATTTTTATTTTTATATTGATTATTATATTTTTATTTTATTATATTATTATATTATATATATTACTATTCTATATATTTATTTATATATTTATTTTTATTTATTTATTTTTATTTTTTTTTTTTATTTATATATGGTATCTATGTATAATCTTATATATATTTATTTTATAGATACTTTTATTCTTATTTCATATTATTATTATTTATTTTATTTATTTTTAATATATTTTTTTTCTTAGGTTCTCACTTGATTTTTTTAGTTCTTTATTCTTTTTATTTTATTTTCGTATATTATTTTTTATTATATTATATATTTTTATCTATTTAGTATGGAGGTTATAGGTGTTCTGCTTATATTATTAATATAACGGTCTAGTATATATTATTTTATATATTATTATATTTATATTATTAATATTATTATTATATATTATTATTATCTTTATATACTATATAATATATATATATATATATATATATATTCTTATATTTTATATAAATACCCTCATCACGTCTTTGGATAAACCTTATTTTTACGTTCTTTCATTGTTTCAAATAAGTTTCCTGAAGCAGAATTCTCGCTTCTAAGAATTTATTCTGAGTTAGACTAGATGATTTGAATAATTATACAAATAAATACTTCTTTTTCCTGATAGTTGATTCGAAAACTTTCTGGTTAATTACGTTTAGACAACTTAGATTAAATTGCAATTGTTTTCACACTGGTTTAGCATAAAATTCACTTAGTTCCAAGCTTTTGAAGAAAAGTGGTTCGAGCTTGGATTTGGCAATACAAAACAGTGTTTAGCGACGTCATCGGTTTGGCGAATTGTGTTTTCAGTCATTTTATATACCTGTACTTTTGTTTAGTTTTATTTATTTTTATCTTTTACATTTCTCTTTTTTCCATTTTATTATTGTAAATTTGACAGTATGATGTATGCTCAGTTATAATGTACTTCATTAGAGATAATTTATAAGTTTTATCTCTCTCTAAATATCTATCTATCAATTTATGTATTTATCTTTTAATATTTATAGTATATCAAAGTAAGTTCATATTTAATGTCTTCTGTTAGCAATATAGTAGTTTTTTTTCAGCTTTGTCTGTGAAGGATAATTCGGTTAGAATAAAGGATGAGGCTGTAAACTTTTAGAAGAATGAACTATTAAGTTATAGTCTTCCCTCTTTTATTGGATAATAATTTGTTTTTATTATAATGTTTTATAATATTATTTATATACTATTTCTATAATAAGATAAGAGCGTCTATTAAAAGGTCTCCGTGATCCTTACCAGAAATAGATTTAATAAGGAACGTCATTTAATATCTCAAGGTGAAATTTTGAACCAGCTTGAAAGTACTTATTAAATTTTTAATTAATCTGTAAACCTCGAACTTCGATCTTTATAATGAGAAGAAAATATGATGAAACCAAATGAAATTGGAAAGAATCCGTTAGACAGTGAAATTTAATTGGTTCAAATCTCCTCTATTTCTGAAGCATTTGCTAAATTCTGCTATACTACTCTTCGAATTCTCGAATGATCTCATTTCAGCCAAGAGCAACATCATTCTAGAAGGAAGAAAAATAAGCATCAATTCTTCCAAATCCGATATAACTTTCAGTAAACTTTTTCTCTACTCTAAGTGGTAGAGTTTTCTAAGTATTCCTATTTCTGTTGACTTCTTGTAGTATGTACCTATCCTTCGGTAGATCTGGGGGAGAGAGAGAGAAAAGAGAAGAGAGACGTGAGAGTAGAGAGGAGTAGTTTAAGTATGGAGAGAGACGAGAGAGAGAAGAGAGAGGAGAGGAGAGAGAGGAACGATGAGTCAGAGAGAGATGTAGAGAGTAGAGAATGTTGTATGTATTAGGAGGAAGGAGAGAGAGTGTCCAAAAGAGAGTATGAAGAGGAGAGAGGAGAGAGAGAGAGAGAGAGAGAGGAGAGGAGAGAAGAGAGAGAGAACGAGAAGATAAATAATTCATCTGAGGAGAGAGAGTGAGAGAGAGAGGAAAGAGAGAGGATGACGAGAGGGGAAAGAGAGCCGTGCACTGACAAAGGACTCGCGCGAATAGATCCGTGACGTAGCGTAGTATTGCAGCGCATTTTGCGGTCGTTTTAAGGTGTGTTAACGTAAACTCACGAAGTGTGTGTTAGATGTTGTACAGTGCAGAAGTGTGTCGGTGTGTGGAAAGGGTAAAGGAGAGGACTAGTGGCTATCACAGTAGCATGCATTTGGTATTACACATCGTCTAATTTGAAGGGTCTGAAAGATGGCTGGAGATATTTTAGTTTTTTGCATTGCTCAATTAATTGTTTCATGTGTTTGTAGTGAAGTCCCATTCTGTTAAACGTGCAATGTTTAAAGACCGGAAATGCCTGATCGTCATACATGTGGCTGTTGGAGGTAGTTTACGACTTGAGTTTTTATTCAGTTTCAGAAGTTATGACTGGTTAGAGAATCAAACCAGGTTAATTTTGGTGACTAAGTTAGAGAAGGTTGCTGATTAGTTGAATATTTAATTAGATAAAATCTGCAAGCTACTTTCTCCTATCTGGTTAATTTTTGTCGTGAGTGAGGTGGCGAGGACTGATATAGATATATATTTATATATATATTTATTTATTATATATATATATGTTATATGGTATACATACGTTCATTTAATATAATTTATTTATTTATATTTCATTTTATATATATATCTATTTATATTATAATTTAGAGTAAAATTTATGAATTTTAACGTATAGTTTCAATTTTCAATTTTGGGTTAAAAAATTGTACTTTATAAACGTATGTGTTGTCGTTCCTTAATTATAAAAAAAGACAGAATGGTCACATATTGATTTTCTGGCTTACATTATTGGTAATCTTGAGTTTATGAATGAAATGTTAGTTCTGAAAAGAATTCATTTCCATCCTTTATTTCAAGAAGGGTTGTGTGAATGGTAATGCACCCAGATACTGCGATGCATAGACTATTTTCACATCATTATGTGAGGGCGAGATCATACGCCCTATTGATTGATCAGTCAAATCCTGGCATCGGGAAATGGTATGTTTAAATGAAATTTTCGCAAAATTTAAAGAGGTATTTTATTCTGGAATGCTTACTTGATCTTATGAGAGTACTTCGTTTCAATACAAGTTAGTTTATAAAATATTCATCTTGGCCAAACATGTACTACATAAGGGGTGAGACGAATTGGAATCTAGTTAGATTGGTAGAGATAGTTGCTTGGTACTTGTCAGTGTAAAGGAGAAGAGCTTTATGTTGGTGAGTGTTTTAAAGGTTTAAGTGAGGAATCGTGAGTGCATATGTATACATTTTGTCTGAATACAAAAGAGTAAAGAACTGTTTTTGTTGCACATTTATTGAAAACAACCATTATATTTTAATCTGCCTCTAATCTATGTATATGAGACGTATATAATTATGACTGAATGGAGCATCAGTTCTTATTTTTGCAATTTGTTCGTCTCTCCCTCCAAGGAGTAATCGGCTGGGTTGGATTTGTCAAGTGCAAGAAAGGACTCGTATTAAAAAATTGTCATGAGGTGATGTCAATGATACAAAATGATAAAAGTTGTGGATAGAACAGTAACATGTTGAGGAGCAACGCCTTCTTACTATTAATTTTTAAAAAATGGCACTGCAGCACTCGTCTACAACAGCTATTATAGAACAACCGGAAAAGAAAATCGAAAATCGAAATGATTTACAGAGAGAAAGGAAGAGACACGAAGAGGAAAGGTTTTGGGATTCAAAGATTTGTGTAAAATCAATCGAAGGGCCTTTCCGACAATATTTCTAGCGTTACATGCAAAGATTAACAACAATGCCGAAGAGAAGAGCATCAAGAATCAGAGAGAGAAGAGAACGAAGAACACAAATACTGCAATCAGAGATAAGTCTAGAAGATTTAATATGGATTGAAATCTTTCTACAAAGGATAGATTCCATATTTTTGAAAAGATATGGAGGTCTAAGCAATACGGAAGAGCAGTGAAAGAATTCAACATTTCTACTCGTAAGACTCAAAAGGTTAAAAAAGATTTCTAAATTGCACTTAAACGAGCATGTCCTATATACTGTATGTATATTTTAGTAGTTATGTAGTGCTACGTTCATAGGGGGAGTCGGTGATAGTTGTATGTATCTGATTGAGCGCTAATATTATATAGTTAGTTCGTATTATTATATATATATACTATATATATATATATAATATAATATATATATATATATATTATAACAATATATGTAATAGCTATAATATATATATTACTATATATGTATATATATATTATAGTTATTATATTATATATATATATTACTATAATGGTGGTGAGTGGGCCTTATTATTGGTATAGGGTAATATGATGGCCTTAGGTTAAAAGTTAGAATTAGTTGGAGGACAAATGTTAAACTTGATAGAGTTATCGTTAGCATAAAATATATAAATCCGATCTGAAGGGTATTTTGTTTTAGTAGTTACATATATTCTACAAGTTTTTGTTACTCAAAAGCTTTATGTACCTATTATATATTATTATTTTGCAAACTTTCATCTAATTTTATCTCCACCTTTTGCGTTATAATTTACTCAGCCATATCTATAATAAATATTAAACATAATTAGTAGCTAATATTAACTTAATATATAGTTGTGGCAGAAGAATTGGACTTAGATTTTTTCATTGTTTTATATATATAATGTATATATATAAATATATATATATAGTATATAATTTATATATGTATTATTATATATATAGTTATATATAATATAATATAGTAATATATAGTATATATATATATATATTATATATATATATATAGGTACGAAGTAAATCCCCTGATATATAAGAAACTTTATTTATAATCATTACTTAAAATATTTAAATTTAATGTACTAGAGATTTTCTGTTGCTTAATTTATGACTTTGGTTTAATGATGATTCAGTTCAGATGCTGAAAAATGCCAATGGTGAAGGGCTACGTATGATGCTCGGCGGTTCATTAGTTGGTTATATTGACGATCTTTGTTGGCCCTGGAGTTATCAGTTTTATTATCTGTAGGTAAATTGTACGTTAACAAAATGAATGCCAGTTGAAGTCCCCTCATTAGGTAAGTTCATGCTGTGTATTCTTTGTTTGTGATAGTTAAAAAACTTTCTTAAACTTTGCGATCGTGAGGTTTGGTCTCGGCTGGAGGGACTACTGGGGGTCTATGACAGTTCCCATTTGTTGTCTGAACTATGTTATGGTGTGAGAATAGTTCTGGGAATTGTTTTGTTGCTTTAATTCAATGCACAGAGTTTTGAGTTGGTCGTGGCAGGTCGTGTTTGTGCCTGGTAGAGTTCTTTCTCATGCATGAGGTCAGATGGTTTTAACTAATAGGTCATCGGGGGCGATTGCCTGCATGTAAATGTTATAAATGGCAGAGGGTGGGTTGGAGAGCGGAGCTGTTTCTTGATGTGTTCTAGCGGTGGTTTTTTGTGTCACACATTTCTTTCATTTGACTAACACCTCTACCCAGCTGGTTGATAGAGTCGTTCTCCGGAAGAATGTTGTTGTCTGGCCTTGGGTGGAGGGCTCTGTGGAAGGCGTGAGGAGGGTAATGAATCCCATTAAAGATTTTACCTGTTTTTTTGAATTGTGGGTCGATATTTGTTTGTGTGTTTATTTCTTCGAAAGACTTTTCAAGAAAATCTTGGAATTTTCAACTACTTGAAATATTTTATGAATTGAGCACAATTCTCATCTCCAACCGTCCTCTTGCCTTTTAACCATTAAATGCAATTCAATGCCCCATGATCTATGTAGGTGTAAACCGATGATCTGAATGAAGGAGAATCTATAGCACAAACACGACCTGGCACCTTGACAATCTACACGACTCTGCATGTGGTTTAACATAGGAACGCATTTTCAAACTATAACATATCACCGACAAGACAACATAGATGTTCATAGAATATTCATTCCACAAGGGATGGTCTCCCAGTAACAAAAAATCAGAATTTATAGTTGCCCGGAAAGGGTTAATAAGAAAACCATCGCAAAGGGGAGTTTCAAACTGCGGATATTTTGTTTAACAAAATTTTATAGAAAAATTAAAAAATGGCAACTCATGGCCAACAAGATTCGTCAACTACACCAACTAATGAAAGGCACGCGACATCGATTACGTCCGGCCTCACCGCTTATGGATTCTTCAGGTCTGCTTTGATCATCCAATTAAACAAAGTGCAATTAAGGCACAGACAATCTTCTGTCATTAAATTTAAAAATCATTTTTATTGTTTATTTATGAAATAAAGTTTTCTTTATATATCAGGGGATTTGCTCGTACCAATAGTACCAAACTTTCAAGTTTTGAAAAGTCGTTTAAAAATTAATTACAATATATATCATATAGATAAAATAATAATATTATATATATATATATATATATTATATGTGATGTATACCCCCATACAAGTAATAGTTCGGATTGATTATATTTATATATATAGTATTTATACTATATATAGTATATTTTATATAATAATTATAATATATATATATATATTTTATATATATTATTATATATACTATATTTGTTAAAGTGAAAGTACATATATCTGATATTCATCATAGTTTTAATCTATCTTTGTAATAGAATTCTATAAACACAGTATTATAGTATATATATATATATACTGGTATAGTATTGGTATGATGATAACAGAAATAATAGCAGTAATATAGTTAATATATATAATATACTATATAGTATATATATAATATATATATAGTTTTGTTGTATATTTTATTTCGTTAGGCGTATAGTTATATAGGTATATAGTATTAGTGTGCTTCTTGAGTTGTTTGATACTAGGCAGTGTTAGTGGGTGATCGTGTTCGCTTTGTATTATTTTGATTGAGTATCTTTGGGATGTAGGTCTTCGTGAATTTTCTTTCTTTCCTGCTCCGAGTGAGAGATTTTCTTCATCTGTCCCTTCCTCTCAAGTTTTACGATCAAGCTCATGACTTCCTCTCCTGTGTTCCTCTCTCTTCAGTAGTCTCTCATATTTGGATAGCTGACATCCTTCCAGAGAGTCCTCCACCGATTCCGCGAGTCTTCTTCGGTCTTCCCTTGGTCTTCTGCCCTCCGGTGTCCATTCCCAGCTTCTTTTCGGCATTCTCTCCTGCTCCATCCTCTTCCAGGAATGTCTCCACCATCCATCAATCTCTCCACATCCATTCTTCACGTGTCATCTTCTTCACGCCCTATATCTCTTATCTAATAATTCTTCAGTTCCTTATTTTGTCTCTCCTCCACTCTTGCCAATCATCGAGTTGTCTTAATATCCTCATGCTCCCGCCGGCGTTGTTTATCTCCTCGTCTGGCTTCTCCTCTTCCGGTTGTTGTCCATGTTTCCATGTTGTCCATGGTTTCAGTATGGCGTACTTAAAATCACTTTTTTAAATCTCTCGATTCCGATGTTTCTGTCTTTCATCATGGGGTATAACCGCTTTTCATACTAATCCATTACTTTTTTCAGCCTATTCTTCGCATATATCTTCCCACTTCCTCCCTTTTCTGTTAAAATAGAACTATCTCTCCGATGATAATTGCGTTTATGTTTATCCAGGCCTTCACCTCTCCTCTCTGTTTCACCATCCATATTCTTCTCTGCTTATCTGCGCCGTTCCCATCTTCTCCGGTTACTGTTTTAATATCTTTTCTGTCCTTTCTGTATTATTCATTCTGATGTGCTTTCTGTTTGCATTTGGTGTGCTTCTTCTTGTCTTTCCCGTTTCCAACTCCTTGCCGGTCTTAAGAACAATGCTACCCAGCCGGAACTGTCTCTACCGAGGTACAATTGTGTTTCGGCGAATCGTGCCCTCTGTCTCTTCTCGCACCAACATGCCAATTGTCGTCCATTATGCCAGTTGTAGGTGTCCCCTTCAATTCTCAGTCCTTCCTTTTTCACTTTCTGCTTATCACTGCATACGTCTAATATAATATAACAGCAGTTGGGTGATAAAGCACTTCCCCTGCCTTCCACGTCCTGTTTTACCTCTCGAAAGCCAGTAGTGCTATCGTTTTCTCGCGCAACTTCAGCTCTAATATTACATGCTTGCTATTTGGTCATAAATACTTTTCGTATCGGCCTTGTCTTTAATCTACCCTTCTGCACCATCCAGTACATTCCTCTCCATAGCGTCTCCAGAGCTTTCTGACTTGGCACGGAATCGAAGCCTCTTTGGAGATCGATGAAGGTATAAAGATATCTCTTGCCACATGGTTTCAGCATCTTCCCTGAGCCTGATGATCTCAGTGTGAATATTAGAGGTCTCCGTCGTTCTTCTCCCTTTCTATACCCGTACTGGTTCTTTGTCTCCGAGTCTCGGCTCTGTAACTTTTGCTCTCTTCAAGCCCTCTCCAATATTCTTTCGTTATCACAGTTGCTTGGATCTCCTTTACCTTTGGATACCCCTAGTAATTTATTACGCTTCCAGCTCTCCTTTTACACTTTAATATATTACGTTATTATTATTGCTTTGCCGCACCTTTCCGGAAATAGTCTTTCTCCAACACTTTGTTCATCAAACTGATGATTCCTCCTCTTTCAGCTCCTCTTCCTCCCTCCAACTTTTCCTCTCCCCTAACTCCACAAGCCACTCATCCTCGTCCTGCGAGCTGTTATACCCTTCTTCATCCTTTTTTATTGCCCTTCATATTCCTCCACCGTTATCTCTCCGCCTTCATCCTCGCTCTTCCCTCCTCCCTCATCTGTTCTGCAGCTTCTTCCTCTTGTTCTCTGTATTCTTCATTTAGCAGATCTTCATAGTAATTCGGTCCATCTATCATTTTCTTCTTCCCGTCTCATAAGAATCTCTCCGTTTTCTATCTTTTATTATTCTAGTTACATTTTTGGTTTTTTCTATCGCCTTCGGCGCATCTTTAAAAAGCTTTTTCTCTTAGAATTTGTTGCTACTCACTCTCTCTCCATCTGCCATTCTCTCTCTCCATCTTCTTTTGCACTCTCCTCTTTATTCTCTCTGCCTCCTTCCTTGCCTGTACATATTCCTCCTGCTGGCTGCTGTTCTTCTTTTCAGCCACTTCTCATTTTCCCTTTTCGTGCATTTTCTTCATTAATGCTTTTTCGCTTTTCCTCTTGCCTTGCTACGAGGTTGTATGTCGTTACCTTTTATTTATATTTCCCTCATACCCTCTTTTCGAAGATTTTTTTTTCGGTCGGTTTCTGGGTTGGCGACCTTGTTGATGCGTTCTTTTGTTTGGGTGGTCGCCTTGTATTTTTGGTGATCAGGAAGTCGTCCGTGTATCGTTTCTTCTGCATAGTCGACTTGCATCTGGTCTTGTGCTTTGCTTCCATTTCTTTTAGAGTCTTCCTGGTTTGCCGATGTGTTTTTGACGTCGTTGCATTGTGTCAAGTTTGTCGTGTCTGCGTTTTCTTGTTCTGCAACTTTCTCATCTCTGATCACTGCCCTGTGTCTGCTCATTTACTCTTTTCCTCTCCATCTTATCTTCATAATCCGCCACCAACGAGCCTATGATTCCGCATCCAAGGACACTCGGGGTCACCTTTACATTCTTTATCATTGTTCCTTCTTTTATCGTTGATGATCCTCATTCCATGTATCTCTACTCCGGCACTTGGTGGTGGGTTTTTTTTGTGAGGGTTTTGTCGGTTAAATTTAACGTTTTGTTCTCGCTGTGGTTACACTCCGGTGGCAGTGTCTTCCTTGGATTCAGCCCCACCGAGTCCACTGTGAGTGCCCTTTTTTGCCTCTCTGTGATATAGGCTGTCAGCTGTATCTGTTGTCGATTTCGCTACGTGCTTTTTGAAAAGTTGGGTGTTTCATGTTTGGTCGCGTTATATTTTAGAGGTTCCTTGTGTGGGTGGTGCTCTGCACGACAAAATTCAAATCTGAACGGCCTGTGCTCTTGCGCGAAGTTTTTTGTCCACGTCGTCTCATAAAATGGTCCGCAATACGTCTTCTCTCCTATCTCTCTTTTCTTTTCCTACTCTGAATTGCGTTGATACACTCGTTCGCTCAGCATGAGCAGTTCCTATTGGGCCCGCACACGACCAGTGGAAGTTTTGTGCGGCCGCGGGCCCTGGCGTGGGTACATTTGTGTATGTGTCGTTCAGGCCCTGTTCTTGCTCGCACCTCCTCTTGCGTTTTGCTCGCATGTAACGCTTTGACCTCTTCTTGTTAACTTCAATGTCCTATGAAAATCTACGTTTGTGTTACATTGTCTTTTGTGGACGGTGGCGCGTTTGCCTGGTTTGTGGGCTTGCCGAGTTGACCTTCGGAGTATTGTTATCTGACGTTTATGCTTGTATCATGCTCGGGTGTGTCTGCTTCGGATGGTGGTGGTGGTTTGGGTTTGTTTCAAAGTCATGTTATCACATCAGTGACTTGGTTGATAGTGTCCGTGTTTGTTAGCTCTCATTATTAGTATTTTTATTCTCTCATTGTCGATTTGGATTTTTTGGCTCTGTTGGTGGGTGAGCTCAGTGTTTTGGGTGTTTTGTCCATCTATTAATTCTGACATGCCATGTGATGCTGCGTGGTGCTAGTCCTATTACGGTTTTCCTCGTTGTTTTCGACGCTCGGTTGCTTTGTTATCTTGAGATCATCGGTATGCAGTTTCACGTGCCCCCTATTATGTCTTTTCTTACTATGTTCATCGTGGGGTCTCGTCTGTTGGCGGTGTGCTTCTGTAGTCTTTGTCCGTCTGTGGTTTTGTTTACACTCTCTTCGCCGCCTCTCTTCTCGATGTGCTATTTATGCCTGTGCTGAGTCGCGTGTTCTCGGTGTAGCGGTAATGTATTGATTTTACTAGCTTCTTCGTCTCTGCTTTCATATGCTGAGGTTGTGTAACTTAATCTCTCCTCTTTTTCTCCATAAGGTGTCCCCGTTGTGGCACATTTTCGTTGAGCAGCTATTCCTAATAATTCTTAAAGTGTTTGTCCTGATTCCTAGTCCTGTAAATCTTGCGCAGCACGTCGTCGTCCATTGAGAAGGGTACGTCGTGCTGTGAGTCATGCTCCGAGGGGCTCGCGGCTTGGATTTTGTTGTCGCAAAGGTGCAGTGTTTATGTTCGGGACAGGTGTGTTTCGGTCTTGGTGTGGCTAGGCAGTGTTTGTTGTTGGGTCGTCTTGGGCCGCGGGGCGCCTCTCGTGTCGACTGGTAAGTCCTATGTCCTTTCCTAGCCATATCTCCGTTTTAGTCTTCTTGGAGCGGTGACAGTGTTGTTGCTTCTCCATTTCTCTCTGGGTGTCCTAGTTGGCGAGGGTTGCCGCACGCACGCGGTCGTGTTTCGTGTTTGCGGTTTAGGTGCGTGGATTTTGCCAATCTTCAGTGGTGGGCTATATCGTATATATGACTGTTTGTATATATACGTACCGTCACTTTATTGATCGTATATTGACGTTTGTTTAGGTATAATTTGTTCCTCGTAGTTTTTTTGCCTTTTCTTCAGGGTGGTATCATAGTGGAGTTATTAGGTGAGGGGAGTTGAGGGCGTTATTTTTCATTTGCCGTTCTATCCCCTCCTACCCTTCCCTCCTAGTGGTTTTATTATATATCTTTATTTTTATTTCCTCACTTCCTGATGCATTTTGGTACGTGTTAGCCCTATATCTTTTGTCTCTTTCGACTCTGGTCACGGTGATTTTAATGGGCTTTCTAAGCGCTAATTCGATTACCCGGGTATTGTGTTTGTGTCGTGTTGTTTAGTAGTGTTGTGTTGTCTGTTGGTACTGTGTTGTGTTGTGCTTGCTTGTTGGGTGCTGGCGCATTATGCTGTGTAGTAGAGTATTGTTGGTTTTTGGTGTTTGTTTTTTCCTTCGATATGTACCCGTTCAAATTGAGTTTGATGATAAATAGGCTGGAGTATGTTCGGACGGCCTTAGGCATTGATCAGTTACTCTTGATATTTTAGTTATATTATATGTGTACTTTGTAGAGATTTTAGTTTATGTGAGCTTATTCGTACCTTCTTCTTCTTTGTCTATTCGCCTTCTCGTCGTGACGTGCTGCGTGAGTTGATATTATTATACAATGGAGACATCATATTTCAATTTAGGTCTAGTAGTATAATATATTTACTTCCATTCAAGGATATATATATATGGAGTAGGCTAAACTTGTAATACCTTATATATACTATGTCCCAGTTACTTACCTATGATACTAATATATATTATATATATTATAATATATATATATATGTGTATTATATATATATATATATATATATATAATATATATATATATATATTTTATATATATATCTATATATTATTATATTATATATATAAGTATTATAGTATATATATATATATTATCTATATATATAATATATATAGGGTAATGATGACAAAATTGAGCGGTAGCCGTCCTTGAGAGCGAGCCGGAAATACCTTCACTTTTGGATCGGAAATATTTAAGCGTATGATTAACCT